>CM057810.1:77089672-77364491 GCA_030067965.1 Latrodectus elegans
GTTAATATTTTTCTCTCCATGTAACTTTTTTAAAATTTACTTTACCAGAAGTATAACTTATTTTATTTGGTGTCTCACATTATATTCATAGATTTTATGATTTATTTTTGATTGTTTTATTTTTAACAATAAATGTGAATTATTTTTATCGATTTGGAGGGGAATGGTATAAATGAATTTGTAGACAACCACCGAGAGATTCTTTTTCAAGTGTGCTTAAGCCTATCTAGCAGCTGAATAGTTAGTGCTCTGATCTTTGGTTCGTTCATACCATTCCTGCCTCTGGTGCTATTATTTGTATTTAATCTATGTTATCTTTCAACTGTGAATTCCGATCGAA
The DNA here is from genome assembly GCA_030067965.1 of Latrodectus elegans. Taxonomy (NCBI): domain Eukaryota; kingdom Metazoa; phylum Arthropoda; class Arachnida; order Araneae; family Theridiidae; genus Latrodectus; species Latrodectus elegans. Next base: position 77,090,013 of record CM057810.1, read on the forward strand.
TCAATCATTGCGTGAAAAAAGCTCTGTTGATTGAAAGAAAAGGCAAACCTAACAAAAATATGCAAATGCTAAAATTTTAGAAAAATTCATTAAAATATTAAAGTATAAGTTTAGTTGTAAGATATAATCCTTTTTGTTAATAAAATGCGAAAAATAAAGGGGTTATCTATTAGCATGAATTGTGTGTAATATGGAAAATTAAAATAAATTATAAAATGATTTATTTATTAACCATAAAGTGGTTGTTTCTTTCGTTCCAGCTGATATCATAGCTACATCACTTTATTATCATTGGTTTAAAATATTCATGACGTCGATAACATTTCATTTACGTCACACCTAGTTATGACATCGTATTGAGATGGCGTCCTAAATTCGACTTGTCCACGAATTTGCTGCCTACCTTCAAATCTCAGATGCTTCAAGAGTTCAGCAAACAAAGGGAAGTTCACCATTGAATGTCTGAAAATATTGTCGAAGTTCATTTTGTTAATAAAATTACTTTATATATAAGGGCCAAAGCATTTGTTTGAGAAGCCGTTTTCAAGTGATTCAAGCCATTAACACATTGACAATAGAAAAAAGATCAAAATGGAAAAAAAAAAGACAAAACATCCTTTTTATCGTTACTTTAAATCAGCAAGGATGATTTAAATGTTTAAAAATTTCCTTAATTAATATAACTTTAAATTAATTGCGATATTTGTAAGCAATATCTTAAATGACCCTCAGCAGAGAAAATCTTGAAAACTCGCGAGCAATCAATCGCTTTAATTTATTTACTTTCACTAGAGATTTGTATTATTACTTTATAAACTGCAGTTTCTGTTTGACTCTTGGATTTAATTTTTATTTTCAAATGAATAAACATTTTTATAAATATTTCATCTGACGGTTGTGGTTTATACTCTGTGATGAGTCCAAAGAAAAATCAGTTCAAGATGTAAAGATTATCATTTGGTTTTCAGTATTTCGGTTTCATTTTTGTTTTGTCATAAGATTATCGCACGAAGAAGGTATAAAGTTTTTATTTGGAAAAAAAATGCAATCCCAAAATATAAAAGTTATCGTTGGGATTTTTCCTCCAGTCGACATTGAGTATTCAGGATAATCTTAAATACCAATTGTGTGCTGCATTTCTTCCAAAAACTTCGGAAACAGTTATAGGATGTATTTTTAAAATTATATTCCAAACCATAACTTAGATTATAGTAGATCTTCAATGCGATTTTCTTAGCTAAGCAATATTATATGGAAATAATGTTTCATCTTCACCTGTGTTAATCTGAAACATTATTTAAAACCATGTTAATAAAACTAAAGCATGAATAACAATTTCATCGCTAAATATTTGATTTGTTTCGATAAGCACATTCTCATTTATTAGTTTAAAATTTTATGAAGCATGAAGATTCATAAAATTCATAAAAATATTTCTCTCTTCAATTTTTTGTAGAGGTGGTAGATAAATGGTTAACAATCTGGTCTGCGGTTCAACAGTTACTGGGTGTGAATCCCATCATTGGGTTTGGATATTTGAGTAATGCGGAATCAAGTTTAAAGTATGTCCCGTTCTATTCAGCTTTCCAAAAGATGAACATCGAGTGACAAACTATACTCAACATTTTGTGCCAATTTAGCAGTTGTATAGTTAATACTGGTACAATTACTCTTTTTGCTCATCTAGAATTTTTTGAGTAATGATTCACATAGAAAATTGCGTATTTGTAAAAATAGAGAACAATTTTTAATTTTCATTAAAATGTTGATATTTGCCAAGAATGCTGTGTTCGAAATAAATTAAAGTGGATGTTAAAGAAAAACCTAAGAATGATTGTTATTGTAATATTTTGTGGCAAGGAAACGTAACGTGATCGATTCATTTTCAATTCAATTGAAGATGTTTTGGTCTGGTCATGATAAGCAATAATACCTAAAAAGTATTGCTCTAAAAATCCAAAGTAAAAAAAATGACTTGAATGCAAGCTCTATTGTTACATAATCCACGTATTTTCCAATAGATATAAAAACTAATAATTAATCAAAAATAAATGTTTTTATTTAGTTCTTAAGAAAGGTGTAAGAAATATAAAGTTGAAAATATTGCAACTTTCTTGAATAAGAAAAACAAAAAATAGATTATTTTTCTACACCGAAAAGGTATTTTTGAAAATTACCAATATATTTGAAACTGCGAGTGGACGAAATAACCCGAAATCCATTACTATGCATATTACCTGCCACGGCAATTTTTCTTGGGCCCGTGGATCTATTTTTTGTATCACAAGAGTAAATCTTCATCAGCAATTGCTCACAGTGGCCAAAATGCCGAGAACAGTATATTTTTATTTAGGGATGTTACTTTGTAATGTTTGATTGTGTTAAATCTGCTACGTTTACTGATTGCTTCGATAATCTTTTATAATACGTTTCTTATTGTTATATTTACTTTTTCATTTTATTTTTTCATTGTTTGATTTTTTATTTAAGAGTTTAAAATATTTTAGTGAAAATATATATATACATCTACTTTTTCGTAATTATTCCTATTATTAATTCAATTTTAATAACTTAATTCACTTTTGCTCTTTTTTGTATTTTGGATAAATTTATTTTATTTCAGTTTAATTGTGTGAAAACTTTTTGTAAACTAAAAATCTTCTTTTATCTAAATAAATTGGTTTTATTTATTTATTTATTTTACCAGAAGAATTTGGAAAAAAAAGCCATTTGGAGATTTTTTATACAACCAATTTATTTAAATATATTGAAAAATTTTGGAAGTTTATTTATTCAAAATTTAGTCTTATATTTTTGGTTTGGGATTCTCTAACTATTTTAATAATTTATTATTAAAAACAATTCACTTAGTTGTGAATAATTTGGATTATTTGGTTAGTTTATATATATATATATATATATATATATATTAGTTTGTGTAATACCACTGAGCATTAATATATTATTGAGATGACATTTCCTCATTTAACTTGAGCAATCTTAATATGGCTGCTATAAGCCTTTTGAAGGACTTAGTTTTTCACTAAAAATAAATTTTTTAAGATTCTGATTTATTATGAATTGCAGAAAATGAATCATTGAAATATTTCTTTCAAAAGAGAAATTCTTTATTTCATTTCAATTCTTCGAAATAAATAATTGCTGTTTCGTAACTTTTGAAACACCTGTTACTAAGTTCTGAACGCAAGCCCTTAATTTAAGTATAATTAAGTGCTGTTTCTAGGAATTTACAGTATTTTTTTTCTTACACTCGCTTAATTAATTGCCTTTTATTAGATTCTTAAACCGTTAAGTTGTAAATTGGGGAAAATTTATCGCCATATACTTTTTATTTTGATCTCACGGGGGATATATTTATCAAAAAGACTATTTTTTTAAAGTTATTTGTTAGTTGATTTCATCTTGCAATTGCAAAGTAGTAATAAATTGGATTGAAATAATTTGTTCATATTTATCTGCATCGTATTTTTATTGAAATTGTGTAACTTCTTCCTTGTGGAAGAAGATGCTTTTGTTGAGAGTGTTGGGAAAATTAAAACTTAATGAGCCTAAATTTATTAACACTCAGTAAATAGTGAAATTTTAAAAATGTTTTGTCAGTTTCTTTACAAGTTTAAAGGAAAGTGCACAGTCTTTTTCCTTATACCCAATCTATTTTACCTTAAAACCTACGGGTGATATAAATTTTCATTCTTTTTTATGTGGCTTGTGTGTTATATTGTAGTGCACGGTGAACTTATTTGCAACTATTGTAAATATACAACAGGCTTTCATCCTTTCAGTGGGTCGATAATCTGAGCACCAAGCATGCTTGGGAACTAAACACTGGTGGTTTCACGTTAGGCCAACCACCTAATCTGGACATAGGCTTCGCACTCCAGGGCCCTGGGCCATGAAAACAGTTATGGTCACTGTAGACCTTGGCACACATGGGCTGTCGTGCCACGGAGTTTTTGAATATTCAAACGTCCACTACTTAGAAGGATTTTTTATATATTGTGGACTATATTCACATGTTACAAGTGAGGAAACCCGAAAAACTTTCGGGCATCAACCCCATCTGTGTGGTTTATTTCGTAGATAGTAATGCTAAAGTATATTACTTTCCTATTCTACTTCTGCATTAGAAAATCACTAAAAAATGCATGGCAGTATATTTTATCTTAAAATTGTATCATTTTATTCTTATTTATGTGACTATTCATTAAAAAAAGATTAAAGATATCGGAATATGAGGAATAAACTTTTGTTTTCCACTTATTATTCCGCACATTTCAAACGAATTATAGGTTCTCTATCCACACTCCAAGTATATATATTTTAAAATATTCCCGCGATGAAATCGTAGTGTACCAACCCAGATCAATAAACTGAAGAAATCACCAATCGAAATTTTTGGTCCTTCCTTCATAATTTGCATAACTCCCAGATATGTTGTACATTGAACATGTTTAGAATAACATAGGTTTAAGCAGCATTCTTATTGGACCAAGAATACAGTTTATATTTTTCGTATAAAAAAGAGTACATGTGTATACTTTGTTATACAGTAATATTTTCTATTACAGTTTATATATTATAATGACATTTTTAATATGGTATTTACAATCTGTATAGTTCGATATTATATCATGAGCACATTTGATTTGAACATCTGAAAATACGCATTTTCTTCGTGAACTTCACGTTTTTATAAGTTATCGATTGCAGAATTTGCTTCTGTTAGTTTGATTTATTTGAATTATTATACATAAGTAATATATTGTGAAAATTTCACTTATGAACATTCGCTCATTTATGCTAATTTTTTCAATCAATGTATGTAATGAACGACGTAAGATATCTTCAGGTATTTTCTTAATGTTGAAATATATAATTAATCTGGCAAGTGTTGTAACTTTAGTTCTGATGCTGCGCATAATCTATGTAAATATAAGAGGGGGCTAATCACCTAACAATCATAAATAATTTTTGCATTATCCGCCAGAGTTCCTTGCTTCCAGCCATAGGTTCTTAACACGTGATCTCTCGTCCATTTTTCCTCCATAGTATTCATGTCTAACACAAAGGAATGATTTTTATATAGTCTCTCATTTTATTTTCTGTGATATAAAAAAGTGTCCTTGTGACATACTTACACACAAAGTGCATTCTCAACAATACAATAGACATGAAAAGTTGTGCAAATGGAACAGATTAATGCAGAAACCAAACACTATACGTGTTGAGCTAAAAATAACAGAATAACATTGTTCTTAATAAAAAAAAAACTTTAAGAAAAATGTCCAGCTTGCAATCATTTACAATTAATGGTTACAACCCTTTGTTTCTACATTTATTTGATGTAGAAACTGATAACAAATGTTAATTTACTGTATACAAAGGGTTATATTTCTTGTTAATCATAATTTCCTAACACTTTCTTGTCCTTATTTTGCCATAAATTGCGAAGATCCGTTGTTTTTCTCTTACCCATTAAGAAATTCCAAGCTTGACAACTTGGTGGGGGTTTTTTTGTTTTATTAAAAATTTTGTATTTTTTGCTCGCAAATTGTTGAAGAAGTGTAGTTATTTTCTTAAATATTAAAGGAGGAATTTTCTCGAGTATACAAGGAAGATAATTCATTTCTGTTCAGAAAATGATAACAGCTTGTTTTAAGATAAAATTTGAATTGCAGTTATTACCAAATAATAGTTATTTTAATGTCACTATTATATGAAAAACTTCAATAAAAGAAACTTAATGCATATTACCTCTGATTCCTTATGTTAACACTATACATGTGATATCCGTTGAAACACTTGCTGTGATATTGGCACCCTAGTATTTAATTCTGTAGATTCATTGAAATTAAGGACCGCATGGCTCTTCATGCAAATTCCTCTTTGTCTTTACATAACGTCAAAAGTGTAATCCTTAGTAAAATAAAGCATGACCGAGTTTCTCTTTATGCTGATGCGGCTATGGACAGGCAATGGAAAACTACTTGATGGGAACAATAAAATCCCTGGCTCCTTACCACGAGCTTATTTCCGGATGACAACTGGACATGACTATGACTATCTACAAATGCATCTCCATCTAATAGATGTAATGGACTCTGCTCGTTGTCCATGGTGCAATCATGGTGATATGGATGTCGCTCACCTCAAGAATTGCTCTGAAGTTTTAAAGTTTATGACTGACAACTCTTTTGAGGTTACCAGAGGACTTTATTCTTGTTTTTATACTTGTCCATATTTTTATTGGGCTGCGCGTCGATTAATGGCACAGATGCCAAGGACGGGCGTAGAATAAAAAAAAGAAGTTCGATTCCCATCTCGGGTGCGTCGAAGCTGAAAGCCGAAAGGTTCGTGCTCTCGTCTTTTGCTCAACAGCTCATAGATTCGATTCTCACCTCAGTCTTCAGTGGTTGTAGTAGTTCGCAATTCACTATAGATTTTAAGTCCGGGTATACGTATGCCTTTCTTTTACAGAAAATAACTGTTGAGTGTTATATCAAATCGTTAGAATATTTAGTTAATAATTTTTCGATACATTTTCTTTTTGTACAACAAATTAAAGAAAAATAAATAACATTTTGAAGTTATATGCAAATATCAGACCGTGTATTTCGCATCGTCCTGTTGGATGGAATCCTGTTGTATGGAAAATAAATTTGGGAGGTCATTCGAGTTTATTTTAGCACCCTCTTTAAAACCGTTATTTATTAAAATTTTACTGAGTTTGAATTAATAAATTATAAAAATAAAAAATTTATTTCAGCGATTTATCATCCATAATCTCGAAAATTTACTATTTAAATGTAAGAATAAGGAAAAAACCAATAATTTAGAAAAACGCGAAATTTTCGCGAAAACTTATCACTTTGGAATTTAATAATTATATATGTATTAATATTATTGTCATTTTTTTTATAAAAGTTTAGCTGATGAGTGAAAATACTTTTGTTAATGTTAAAGAAAATGTTTTTTGTTTTTTCATAAAAGTTTATTTCATTTTTAATGTTATATAGGCTGTATCTCTTCTAAACACACTTATGTAATATTTTAATTTTTGCCACTATGTAATATTTAATTAACCAAAATTAAATTTTTATATGCACAGTTATAATTTTAAGCATTTTTATTTTACATTTACGTCTTTAACAATGAAATAAAATTGTTTAGATTAAAAAATAAATTTTAAGAATAATATCGATGTATTTTTTCATAAATACTTTTAAAAATACATTTACTAAAAATACTACAGTTTTCTTAAAGAAAAAAACTAAAGGGAAAAACTTTCTTACAAGTAAACAATTTTTACTTCTCTGAAATTTTAAATTGCATGTTTTCCAACTCTCCCTATTTCCGATTTTTCTATCGAAAGGCACACAAAAATATTTTTATTCATTTTATTTTCACTAAATTGTCTTTCTACTGTAATATTTTTTTCTGAGAAGAAAAATTGAAATATTAATATTTCCAAAGCTTATGTTATTTCTTTTATTTATTTCAATGATCAGCCAAACTTCTCGTATAAAGAAACTGCAGAACATTATTTATCGGATAAACGTATGTTGCTTCATAGTAAGTAACATATAATAATTTTTCGCTGCATTGAAAAGCAAAATTGGATATTTTTATCCGTAGTCTTTAAAATTATCTCATTTGGAGATAATTGAAACGATGTGTTCCATTTGAAAGATACTCTTAACTCTTTGGGTCAAGAAAAATATATGAATAATTTATAAAAATTATTTAAATATACTTTATTTCAGTTAATTTATTTTCCATAAAGGATTGTCGCTCGTTAACGCACATACCAAAGAACAACTGTCATATTCATTTTCATTTGTTGTTAAATGAAATTTTTTTAATCATTAATTTATAATCGTTTGCACCAATAGTTTTTAAATTTTTAGTAATTTTAATTTATAATGGTTTGCGTATAACCGTTTAATATTTTTGAAATTTAAAATTATTACACGATTATACTTGTTCTTGGATATTCAAGAATTTCTTAGGATAAAAAATATTTGCTTATAAAATGAGTTTTATATTGTGAGAAGAAAATATCATTTCTCGCGGTCTTGACTTCTTTCATATCTCATTATGGATTCCCTGCTCTCCTTTTCATTTCAAATGCAGTTACTAAAATATTGATGAGAACGCTATGTTAATTTAATGGTTTTTATACGTTTCTTGACTTAATTTCAGGCATTTTTCTACGTCAAATAACTGGATCTAACCCACCTATTTCATGGCTGATAAGTAATAAAATCTAAGCAATACACACAATTGTGTTTTTCAGTTTCCTTAAATGACGTTATTAAACGTAAATAGCGATTAAAAATAAAACCTATTGCAATTATAAAAATTCCTATGATATACGTTTTCTTCTATCGTTACCATCATTTTTAAATGCTTCATTTCCAAATTAATTAACTCCACAAAACAAGAAGATGAGAAAAACAAAAAATGTTTTGGTAGATTAACATTTTTAATGTTATTTATATGTAGCGTTTGTTGCATTAATTTTTATAAATGATATTTCTTTTGAATGTTATAAATTATTTGCAGCTTTGAAATTAAAATATATCAAAATTCAGAAAGTGACGTTAAGTTCAAGTGAAAAATCCATTTAAAATATCTAAAGTTTAATAAAAATATTTTCCGCAAAACAATCATAAAATTTAGTTACATAAATTAATTTTATACTTGAGTAAATTAATTTGTAGTATTTCACATTTAAATATTCTTAAACCATTCTTTAGTAATTAATTTCAAAATGTAAAAAGTGTTTCAACTTATCTTTTGTATTCACTTAAAAACAGGCGCATTACCATCTAGGAAATGGCATGAGACTATTTTAAGGAATTCAATAGTTTAACCAATAATGTAATTTTTCAATATAAAAATTAGTTTAAACTTTCTAGAGTACAAAGTCTAGCTACTTTTGATTTGTATCCTCATAATTTAAGCTTTAATTACTCTTCTTCGATGACATCAATTGTTTCCAATAGCGATCTGGTCTTCAGTTTAACATTTCATGAAGTTGGTTCTCCATCTTGGGTTGGGGTGAATGAGACGTTATCGAACCCATGTATGTATATGAACATTATGTATGTATGTGCATGTGTGTATGTATGTATGTACATGTGTGTATGTACGTATGAACGAATACGCGTGTGTTAAGGAGAAAGCAATTCAAGTGGATCGCCACTTTGATAACTATGATATGACAAATGTATAGCATTTTTATTACGATTATGAAAGTTGAAACAAATAAGGATTAATATAAAAGAAACTGCTTATAGTATATTATAAAGATTTCATATTTAAATGTGAGAAAAAATCGCCAATATCTTAAAATAAATTAAATTTTTTTAAAATAATTATTTCCCAAATTTTTTTTTTAACTTAATTTTTTGAAAGAAATTGTGCTGTGAAGAAAAAATATTCTAAATGCCTTCCATTTTATTTTAAAAATTACTTTAAAAAAAGAAATGGCTAACAAAATTATGGAAGTAATTAAAAAAACAATTTTACAATATGGCATATTACCAAGAACATTTTTTGAACCGTACTAAATGAAGGCTACATCATTTATATGTTGATTTGTAAGCAAAAACTGCAAATGTTATCTACTAGAAAATGATATTAAGAAGTCTAAATAATTTTATCTTATGAATGCAACAAATTTTTGTAGAATACGCATGGGTTTCGTATAGACTATGTTAAATGGTTATGATTATAAGCCAAATGTGCCTGAAATTACTTGCCTAATGCGAAAAAAATTTGACTAAATAACCACAAATCATATCGTTTGATATTATTGCATTCACATCCTTAACCATCTATAGTGTTTCAGGGTGCTCTCTGTACCATGTGGCCGAGCTGGCAGCCGAATGGTTAGCGCTCTTGCCTTCGGTTCAACAGTTCGTGGGTTCGAATCCCACCTTGGGCATGGATGTTTGTAGTGGTTCGGAATCCACTTTAAGCCGTAAGTCCCGGTCTAATTAGCCCTCGTGTGCAAAAAATGACCGTTGAGCGACAAACAAACAAACAAACTGTACCATGTGGTTTCAAATTCTGATCAGAACCAAATCCTCAATGATTGAAGTATCAATTGATAAAAGAGAATATGTCAAAATGTTTGCATTCATATTTTACGATCACACTTAACGTAGATATCTTTTCTTTTACAATCAATCATTTGAAATTTTGTAAGAGTGCATTGACAAAGCATTAAGTAATTCACCTTATATGAAATAATTTTCTAAGCCTTACGTGATTTTCGCTTTATTAAAGGTTTTAAATAATTTTGTAACGTTTGAATGATAGAGGAATTTTAGAAATAAGGTATTTTTTCCCGCAAATTCACAAATAATACTTGTGTAAGAATAATTAAAAAAATTCCAAGATTAAAAATATTATTTTAAAATGTATTCTAAAAATACTGTCACAACCGTTGACTGATTTCAATATCAGCTATATAGTTTTTGTACCCAAATATATTTCATTTCAATTTTGGCAACAGTTAAAAAATTGACGATATTTTTCTTATTTTTCAAATCGGCATGCAAATAATCTTTGTTTTCAGGCAACTAAATATAAATCAGTAAAAATTCTAAAATATTTCTGGCAACATATGTTAATCATGTTTTATGAGCAAAAAAAAAAAAAAAAGTATTTAGCTTTCATCGATATTTTAAAATTTTTATGTGTTGAAAGTTTTCTTTCAGTCAGCTTTTCTTTTCTCAAAAACAACCGAATCGTGTATTGTGAATTAAAATGTCGATTGCTCTTTCTGGAAAAATTAATTTTATACTGGTATTAAATACTAAAAAATTTTATTTCTTGATTTAAAAAAATTTATATTTATTTTGATATTAAAATATATAATATAACTTTTAATACATGTATTGTTTATTGTAAATATACCGTTATTTATGAAATTTTGATATCAAAATATGTAATATAAATTTTAACAAATAGAAAAGCGTTGCTTTATGATTTTTCTATATTAAAAATGTTTTTATTCATTGTATTTTTTGCATATTTTTTCGTAAAATGTTTTCACTAGGCACTGAATAATAAAATATTATCGTCGAAAATTTAAAATAATTTCTTCGGTAATGGTTTTTAGCAAATAAATTTTTAAAAATCCTATCTCCAAAAATATGTTCCATTTATATTCTGTGATAGTTTTGAAGGAGAAATGAAATATGGATTACTATTTCCGCTATCGAAATAAGAAAATAAAGAGAAGGGGACACAAGTTGCGTGTAGTAGTTCAATTGAGAGATTATATTTTGAATAAAACATTCATTTTTCTAGGCTAGAGTGGCGATGCACAAAAGGGAAGCGATCACTTTAGTCATGCAGACCGAAATGAGGTCGCATATTCCGCTGGAAATGCTTTAAAAGAAAGCAGGAATTTGAGACATTTCTTTGTAGTTGAGAGATGCCATGAATTGCTTAGATTTTATTAAAAAATCGTTTGATTTCCCAACTGATGCCGAAATTTATTAAATATTGTAAGAAATGAAAATTATAAAGCTTCCGCATTAAAATAATTAATCAACAATCGTTGTAATAAATATTTGTAATTTAGAATGTATATTTATGTTTTTATCATAATAAAAAATTAACCAGTAAAAATTTTAAAATTATATAGTTTGCTGGAAATTTGCTTAAAGTTTTGTGGCATCTTGAATGAAACAAAATGATTTAGAAAAATGTCTTTATTTTACGACTTTTTAAATAACAAAAAAAAAATTATTATAAATCGGAAAACGAAATTTTGTGATAACTTTTCATAGTTTAGGAATATATTTTAATTTATCTCTATATATAAAAGTAGTTAATTAACCAAACATAACTTTTTTTATTATTAAATTCACTGAAAACTTATTTTAGATTTTGTAACACCCGGCTTACCATTTAGATAAAATAAAATTTTGGAATTTTCTTACGCAATAAAAATTAAAATTTTAAAAAAATTCTAAGGAAAGAGCACTCACACAAAAAGTGTTTAATGAAAGACTTGGTTTCTTTGAGAATTATTAAAAAAAGTGAATGAAGAAAGAAAATTAAAGTTATAAAATTGATGATACAAAGTTAGAAAAGATATTTGTATATTTGACAAAAGAGATTTATTTTTTTCTACTTTACATTATGTCATACTAATATTTATATGATTATAGCTTTCATCTTAACCAATTTATGGGTTCTAATGCAATCTTGGATGTTACAGTTTACAGCGGTTCGAATCTCATTTATACGATAGATCGAAGATTAAATTAACCTTTGTATGCAAAAAAGAACAGTTTGAATGACAAAGCCAAAAACCGAAAATATCACTTATATCATAAAATTATTAAATTTTCAAATGAGTTTTCTTATGATAAACACGACCCTTTTCTTAGGATATTAATTTTCGAGTTGTAAACATTTTTGAGATTAACTTAAAAACTTGGCATTTTTCTTTTATTGTTGTTCCTATGTTTATCAGCTGTTTATTTTAAACTTGAAATATGGGACGAAATTATACAAGCAACGACGATTTATTTTCAGTAACTATTTAATCTAGGGTGGGAATATTGTTAAAACCATTGCCATTGTTAACAATAAATTACTAGTTTTTAAGCCAACCACTAAGCGGTCTAGTTGATAACTTATGAGTGAGGTTCTCTAGTAGAAAAATTTTTTGCTTTGATTAGAAAAGTGGAAGAAAAATTTCATGTCTTAATATCACTCTAATTTCTTGTCCTTTGTATGTTTTCAAACAATCCCAGTTATACAAATGGTCAACGCTTTGTTACTAATTTAACATAATTTGTGTATTCAACTCTTCTTTCTAGCGTGGATAATTGTGGTATGCTTGTAGAACAATGAAAATGCCTGTTGAATCTGGGTGCCTGTAGAACAGTGAAAAATATGAGTATAGAATTAAAAATCAATAATTTAATCACACACCCGGGTTGTAGAACTTTAATTGTGCGTTTAGATTCATGATAAGAAATATAATCTTTGCAATTTGTAATGTATTCGTAGCTGATACTATATTGTTCTCTCTCACAAAAAAAAAATTGAATTCAAATGAATATTAGTTTTAAAGTGATAAATCCTGAGTTTAAAAATGTACACAAGTCACAAAGTGTCCAATACTATAATCTATATAGAAATAATGTTAAAAATTAATTACTGCTTGTGGCCGAACTACTATTGAATGGTCACTACACTGATCTCCATCAAACATATCATAGTCCTCTGTACTGGTGATATTACCCTTGTGAATTAAATAAAATGTGCCTATATATGAAAGGAAATAATTAAAGCTAAATCTCAATGAGCAATAGCCATGGTTAGGAACATGATCTTAGTAAAAGTGGCCTTTAGGTTCGATACGAGCAATATAGAATAATTGAAGATGGATATTGCATTTCTACTTTTTTATATCCAACTATCATGATAAGTGTTTTTTTTTTTTTTTTTTTTTTTTTTTTACTTATGATAAATGAAACTAGCTCACTTCATCTATATGAAAAACTCTTTGGAAGGCCTTAAGCAGACAACAACAACAAATTGAAGTTAACTTACAAAATTTCCATAATACAAACTACATCTGTAACAAGAATGATACAAATTGTTTCCTCCAATGCATAATACCAAATGTCCGTTGCAATGAAAGTTTACAAAATCACTTCGGAGTCCGTCGATTACACCACTATTCACACAGTTTTCGAGGAGTCATACCATTCTTAACTTGGATGGAAATGAAATTTGCAACAGCGTTGCAGTTAGTCTTTCATATTTGTTGTCAGTAATTTAAAAGACATTTAAAGCACACACGAAACGATAGTAATTTTTTAAAATATAATAACACAAAAATGGTAAATAAGGGAACTCGGATACATTTATCGAGAGCCACAAATAATTCTTCAAAGAGCCTCAGGCTGGTCACCCCTGCCTTACAATATATTTTAGCTGTTAGATTGTATCCTTTGTGCAGCGTTAGTTATATGAAATATATATGTTAAATTACTATGAAGCTCGCTCTGAAAGATTCATTGTAGCGAAAACTTGGAAAAAAGGTTGAGGTCAATTGAGAAGCCGATTTATTTACATGAAAATAATTCGAGATCAAGGAACATTTGATGTTAACACATTAACAATTTGTTGCCATCCGGTACATTAAAGTTCAGGGATTCAATTCCCATCTTTAGTGGAGATGTTGATAATAGTTCAGAATCCTCTTCTAAACTGTAGATCCTTGTCAAATAAGATCTCATGTGTACAAAATCAAACAGAATCAAGATCTTACTTGTTACTTAACTCCAATATATTAAGTATTTATTGCCTTACCAAAAAATAATAAAAGCTTTAGTGTGTGAAAAATTATCTCTTCATAAAAGTTGAAGGAATTTATATTAATGCAGTGCAGTTATTAATCACAAAAATCATGCAAGTATTGGTATTTCTAGCTTTTATTTTTTATTCGAATCTGTTTACTAAACATACATTCTTATTTTATTTATTTTTCAATTATCTGTTTATTTATTTGTTTTTTTTTTTTTCTTTTTTGTATCTGTTTGTATAAGCGGCTGGTCGTTCACACGCTTAATCTCTGGATGAAAAATCTCATTTAAGAAAGAAATGAGCAGTAAACCGTATTACGTCGCTCTCAAAATAATCTTGACCTCAATCGACACCCGCATGTTTCTTTGCACTCTCGAAACCAGCCTCCCGGATTGCGATCGGAACATCTTTTCCGTTCTCACTCTGACTAATCTCCTCTTCCAGATCCTTCAACTGTTGGAGAGCGAAGAAGGGATCCGAAGAGAGAAGCGTCTCGAAGAAAGACACACGACAGCAGGATGTCCTGAATCACAAGCATGCTGATTCAAGCTTTTTTTCTTCTTCTTTCTGGTCCCGCATGCCTTTCTCAGGCCGGTCAAGTGGCTGCGGATGACCGTCCTGCCATAACCGAGAGAATAATGATGCCCAAACGACATGGAATAGCGTGCGACATGACTTTGTGTCACTTTTGACCTTCAAGATTTGAAGAAAGCTGAAGGAAAATGCGCGCATTAGAGCAATTACGTGTGTGACGCTAGCAGAAGATTTGCGAGAACGGAAGTTCGAACAATTATTCTTTCTTTTTTTCTGAGGTGTCGTAGTATTTTGGGGAGACACTGTCATCTCCTTTCTTCTCATCGTATCTTGATTTTAATCTGCAATTATTTTTGTTTCGTTTTCTTTTTAATTTATTCTTTATGCAAATGTACGAGGTTTATATCTTTTGAATTATTTATTTCTGTATCAGTTAGCTGATTCATCAGGAAAGATAGATTGTGTTTTTAATTAAGAATGCCGTAAACGTAGTTTAACTGTGGAAATTTTTTGCAAAAACCAGTTTGTTTTCTTGAAACATAAATTCGTCTATTTCATGTAGGAAATTCGTTTTTTAATATCAGTGAAAAATATAATTCCTTAGTAATTCACTTGGTTCTGCATGAACGCTAGAGGGCATTCTTTACAACTTATATTTCTTATATATTTTTAGCAGCACTTTTGTTTTTGCTCGCTATTGTAGGAGAACTATGTTTCTCAGCTCGGGTCGATTTAATCGTCCAAAAATATTTTTTTTTGTATTATTAAATATTTGTTATACATTTTCAATTGCGTATTTATTTAGAGTACTTACTCAAAGTCTTTGTCTGAACTTATTTAGTTTTTGCTTGCTTTTTTTTCAGTACGAGAAGGGTTGATTAGGTATTAAAGATGTGTTATTGTGATTAGTTAGCGCATTGGCTTCCTGTTTAATAATTCGCAGGTTTGATTTCTATTTCGATCCTGCATAAATGGTGCTTCAGAATCCATTTTAATGGTAGGTTCTTTTCGAATTAGCTCTTGAGAGCAAAAACTGATTGCGAAGCAACAAATTTTCCATTGGATTCAAAGTTGAAATGAATAGTAGTTCTAGCATCATTGATATATAAATTGCAATCAGTGGTCTTAAGTATAAAAATAAAATGAATTCGTGCTTTTTTTAACTCATTCTATACAGGTAATTTACTGCCTTAGAAACTTATTTAGCGAGTATTTGTATATTTCGATACAGTAATAAAACTATTTTTGTGCTTTCGATACTGAAATCTAGTATAAGTGTATTCAGCTTCTAGCATTTAAAAATCTATTATAAATCGCTTAGTCATAAGAATGTTACGAAAACAATTTTATTTCTGAGCCTTTGGAATCATTAATGCATGCGAAATATATATAATCTATTTTTGATTACTTACTATATTGTTTCCTTTGATGTTGAGTTTACGGACAGTGTTTATTTTTACCGTACATACTTTTACTCTCATCGCTAAAGAAAGGAAAAAGGCCAGTATGTTAGTAGATAAAATGAAGTGGGAAAAAATATCTTTGTGATCGAAATGCCTCGAAGGAAAGTAATTACCGACTCTCCCATTTCACACCTCGTGAGAAACTAAATCTTTTCGAACTTTTTTTGTCGCTTGTTTTCCACAAGACTTCTTAACATGCTCATTGGATTCACCTTAAATGCCCATTAAGGAGTTGAATGTACCGGGGGAATGTGTTCCGAAAAGAAGCTTTCCATCACATCATCTCACTCTTTCAGTAGCTAATGAGGGGAGAATATGTATGGCTCGCATCATTATGTTCCTTGAAGTCAAATTGTGGATATGGGAAGTATTTTAAATGGAAATGTTATTCCAATTCAAGTATGTTTAATTAGAGAAATGCTAAACAATCATTTTTATGGCCCAAAAAGTAAGATAGCAAAGACGAAAAAAAATTTTTGAATTCAAAGGTTTGTTTGAAAATTTTTAAATTATATTGAAAGGTTATAGTTAATTACATGATAGCTGAAATTTGTTAGGTTTTTTCCAAAAACAACAGCGCCAAGCAAACTGCCTAACAGTTAAGGTCATTTATAGATTAGATTTCCAGGGAATGAAACATCAAAATGGTACAGAATCTGTTTAAAATTATAAGTTTGGTCCTATTAGTTCTCAGGTGTGGAATATGACATAGAACGTCATAATAATCAGATCAAACATTACTATCAACAACAGATTACCTTCCGCGAAGACTTCATAATGGGTAACATTACCATGGAGGTTGTAACCCAAAAAAAGAAATCCAGATCGATCTTTTTTTTTTTTTTTTTGCTCGATTGGTAATTTATGGCTCAGTTATTAAAAAAATGAAATTCATAGGCTCATCTTCTACTTTAGCCACGTAATGGTTCGGGATTCATATTAAATAATGGATCCAGCTTAAATGAATATTCACGTGTAAAAATGGATTGAACAATGACACATCAACTAAGCGAAGAACGTCGTCTTACCTTTAAACCACAGTGAAGCCTTTGTAAATTAGGTATACAAATATTAATCATTACAAATATTGGTATTTGTTATCAATGTCTAGTCATTCATCTGTGCCAAGAGATGAACCTTATTTTCATTAATCTCCCGAAGATTTCAGGATAGCTAGAATTTATGAACCATTGTGAGTCGCATACATTTTATCAACAGGGCGATCTTTATGTTGAAAATTAGTATTTCACTCCAAAATCTCTTGACTGTTTACCACTCTGATTTTTAATTGCTAATGAGGCGAGTTCTTTTTCGGATATGATTTATTAATCGTTTGATAACCGTTTTAAACTATTATATATCGATTCCAGTCAATAAGTTTTTGTAATCTAGAAGTGGCCATCAGCGACAATACAAATTAATATCATTATTTTACTGAAAGAGTTCTTTCTCACCGAAGTTATTCTTGCTTATAACTATAAAGTCCACATTTGAGTTTCATATTTTCTCCATTCTGTAATGTCCTTGACAATTTTTCAACTGACTGAAGATGCATATTATGTATTAGGGCAAAATGGTTTTTTGTGACAGTTTTGTGGTTTTTATAATTTATTAACTTTCGGAAGCTTTTCTTTACTTAATATTTTAGATAATTTTAAATGATAAGGTTTGTAATTTGTAAATCTTTTCTGTTTAAATATTTTATTGAGGTTCCAGTCTTTTTTTCTTTTAATTTAAGAAATCTAAATGGTTTTCATAAACGACATTTTTTTTTAATAAATGATGCCATTTTTCGTCTCATTGTCTAATATATCCGTCAAATAATATCTGGGAATGTCCATAAAATATCCAAACGAATACCTAATTTATTCGAATTCATTTATTTATTAACCGCCAAAATATAGAAACACTGTTAGAGACACCGCCCTTCGTGAAGTATTCATCGTTCGAATTCACCTAGGTTAAATTTCAAGAGCACAAATGTTCTAGCTGTCCGTTTTACGCAGAAATATGAATGAAATGCAGGATCATTGAACTCAACTCCTACGAGAAAGATCATAAGTGGGAAGAGCTTTAACTCTTATTTCAGAGCCATTCTCTATGAGATACTATTGATGATGAATTTGATTGTAGGCCTTATGAATGGCATCCATAATCAATGGATTCTATTTTGTAAAGGATGGTATGAAGTGTATTCATTGCCGTAGTCCGTGTTATATAGTGGTAGCTCGTGTTCGTCAGCAATCATAAAATTTCCCACAATTCTTCCCTTTTAAACAAAATTTTATCAGCTATTTTAAATATAGTAACTATATTTTGATAACGAATTATTACATTATAGCATGTTTCTATTTGAAAATTCTTTTTATTTTTATTGTTGATATGCAATTGATTAAAATTTCTTAATATTGATGTTTAGCAATGATTTATTTTATTTCTAAATATACGTTTTTGTTCTAATGTAAGTTAGTAATGAGAAAAACAATGGGGTAAGGGAATTCTACATAAGGTTTAATATTTATACAAAATACCATTTTATCAATTTATTACGAAGCTAGAAAGTAACTTCTGGATTTTATGAAAAAGTATTCAAAATGTAAATAATTCTGCTTATAATATAATAACTAGTTATAATGAAATAATTTAAAACATTAATAAAACTAGTGAAAATCACAAGCAGATTTGATTTATATTGTTAGACAATTTGACTCTGAGTTGGTTTTAAGATGAAATAAAAACAAAATTCCAAGAATTTTATAATGTGAATTAGAATCTGAATATACTCTAGTATATTCCTATTCTTCAAGATTTTAAAATTGGCATCAAAAAAGTTTCTTTTATTGGTATCAAAAAATTTTCTTTCAGTAGCTTGGATACCACATAAAAGGAAGCTTAACAAAAATAAGTTGTTATAAAACTTTTTGAGAAATCTATATAGTTTTGGTTTTTTTGTAGCACATTTCACAGATAACAATTAACGTTTAAATAACTTTATGAAAGAAATTGAAGCCACTAATCTTCTGATATTTTATCACAGGTATTTTTACTTCATATTACTAATGCACCCTTTCAATTAAATATAAATGGTGATATAAATGTGGAATTGCGCGAATGCGCATTTTAATTGCTCAAAGAGCAGCATTTAAATAGCTAAGTATTCGAACAATTAATAATTTGTCTATTTTCTCATTTGACTGTAATTTAATGAACTTCCAAAAATGTTTAAAATTTTTGTAATTTTTTGTGTACACGCCCGGACAGAGTGCTTGTGCATTTTCTGTGTTTTCTCTATGGATACGTTTCAGACCTGCGGATACAACCCTTACCTACGAGGTCTATCCAACATGGAAAGAGCTTTTAGTTTCAAAATATCCGCAATTCTCTCAAAATGAAGTTCCTATGAACTAACTGTCTATGGATGTGTCGTAAATTGTATCCTACGCAATCATTGTCCATTATGTTGTTCTGATACGATGCAAGAGTACTAATATTCCCCAACAGTACAGTTGTTACAGCAGTACAATACAGTACAGTGTTTCTTTTTTTTCCCAGGAATCTGAATTTTAACTTTTACTATTATATTAGTTACCCTTTTTCTGGTGTTCAATCCTGAAATTCGTAAATTTAATGCTTACCTTATTAATGAGTGTTTGTAGTGGAGTTAAAGTTTTTTAAATTTTATAATGTTAGTCGCTGTCAAATCAACTTTCTTTTGTAAAAGGAGATCGTAGAAAGAGTAAACAAATCGGATTGGAAAACGCATTTCTTCCTATTGATTCCAAAAAAATTAAATGCATTTTAACATTCTTATCAGTTACCAATATGTTATGCTCAACAATTGTAAAAGTGAATTATACAAACTTGCTTACAAGTTAGCTTGTAGCATTTGCAGTATGAAAAACTGAACATTATTTTTGAAGCTCTGAACTAGTAACTTCGGATCACTTCCGATGGCAGCTAGTCTTTTTTTTAATTCAGCTTTACTGTCCATAATGATTTATTTATTTATTTACAAAATTAAGGTTTTAACTTAATACACTTCATTAGATGCATCTGTTTGACAACTTTACCACTTAAGACTATCTGAAAACTCAAATTTTAGGCTATTAATGTACAAGAAAGTAACCGACCGACGCTTGTGAATTAGTCTAAATTTCTTAAAAAGCTTGGTATTTATTTGTAAAAATTAGTTAAGAAAATTACTATTTAAAATAACTTATTTTTTAATAAAATTTCTATATGAATATAAGCAAATTCTAATGCTTAAAATATTTATTCATTTATAAAAATATAGTAATGAATAAATATTTTAATCACTTAAAAAAAGAATTTTCCAAGCGATTAAAATTTTCATTCTGTTTAGAATTAGAACTTTCTTTTCATAGGCAAATAGAGGATTTTAAAATTGATTCCATTTGAATTAATGTTACTTTAGATTCCGCTTACTAATTTCAAGTAATTTAATAACAAATTATTTCTCTTTTAAAATATATTACATTATTCTTAAGCGTTGCTTTTTATTTCGCTCAACACTGCAGTTTTATTTCCAAAGCTTTCTTTCATTATAAACTTTGTTGATAAATAATACCTTCAGTTATTATTCACATCTGAAACTTTGAAAGTAACAAAATATTATCAAATTTATTCCGAACATCGTGAAAAGAGCTTCTTTCTGAAATAAACAGATAAATAACAAAATGTATTTTACGGGAGAATTTTTTGTGTAAATCCTGACATGCACTGTTTAAGGATAAATAGGAGCGTCGAAAATATAAATTAAAGAAATGGCCTTAAAAGAGAGGTCATAAAATAAAATAAGAAATATGAAAGATTCAATTCACGCGACAGGAAATAAAACGCATAAAGTCACTTAACAGTTTGATTCAATCTTTGGTTAGACGAGAAGAGAATAGGCAGTATAGTTTAACGTGCAGAAAGGAAAAGTGCATAATATGATATTATCACTATTAAGTGGATAAAATATATATTCAGAGTAGTTTTATTGATGAAAATCTTTCGTATATTTTTACAGTTATTACAACTTTTGGTTGTTAATCCCCATAACTTAACATTTGGTCTACTCATAACATATCAATTGATGTCACAGACGTCTTTGATCAAGATACAATCAGTGACCATTCCTTACGCTTGATAGTTTATGTCAAATTTTATTTGCATAAGTATTGATAACTTTTATTATTTCACAAAAATGAAGGAAAAGTGACCCAAATTGCGTTTTACAGGTATTTTTGGCTTGTCATATTGCGAATTCTAAGCATATGCCAAAGGATATGCGTAGTTCATTTATAAACCCTTGGTAATCCCAAAAATCAATCCTTGGTAATTACAGATGTGGGAAAATTGAAACAGAAGGAGATCATATAATAGGTTGAGATCTAAGAAATTTTCTAGGCTAAGGAATCGAAAAAAACTCAATTTATTATGTGTAACTGCACATCTCTTTTTTTTCATTAGCCATTTTTGATTGAACTGATAAATTGCTTATATTTTGGACTTTGTACAATATTTCATCTATTCGAATTCTATGTTGGGCTTTTAAGCTTGTAAAAATTTGGAAAGAACAAGTTTTAACAGAATTGGACTTCGTATAAAAAAACTAAAATAGAATGACAAACTATTTTATTTTCATTAGTTGTGTTTTGATATTAGATGATCTGGCAACCAAATAGTTATTGTTTGCCCTTTGTAGATCGTGGATTTGATTCTGACTTCAAGGTTGAGTATTTACAGAAGTTCGCGATCCATTTTAAATTATGGATCCCGATCTTATAGTCCCTTGTGTGCAATAAATGACCGCTGTGAGACTAAATCGTTGTTTCAATTATAAAAGTTCTGCTTTTCCTCTACATTGGGCTCTGTGATCATTTTTGTAGACTTTGACTGGATGCTCTTTTCTCTGATGTCAGTGAAAATTCTCTTGCAATCATGAGACTAAAATTTGTTTGTACGTTGGTAAATAAAGGTTAATACCATTTTTTTATCTTTTGCACTAGTTGTACATGAATGACGTAGCTTCGATATCCTCGAACATTTTCAATTTCTTGGAAATCAGCCCATATTCAGGAAGTAAAACTCCTTAACTGACCGATGCATTCACCTTCCTAAAGTGGTAATGATTGGTTAGTGCTCTGGACATTATTTTAACAGCTCTAGGGTCATTTCTAACTTAGATGTGTATGTTTATAGTGGTTTAGAATCAAATTTAAGCTCTAAAACCTTTTTGAAATAGCTTTTATGTGCAAAAAGTGACCGTAGAGCTATAAAAAACAAATTCTATGGGACAATTTAATCAGTTATTTTCCAAGATTCGTGCCTAGCCTTCAGTTTAACTATTAGAAAGTTCAGTTGCCATGTTAAACATAAATGTAGTTCTTCAGTATCCATTTTTAACTGCCGTATAGTACAAAGCACACTATTTCCAAGATCGAATTTCAGTGAATTATGTTATGAGGGTGAAAACGTGCACTTGAAAAAACTAATTATTTGTTGTATTATAGATACGGGATTTGCGGAAAGATAAAAATTTCTCGTAATTGCGTTGTCTTTTTTTTTTCCCCACAATTTCCTATTTGCAATACTCAAATAGAAATGGAATTTCCACTCAAATGTATTGCATACATACAAAATTCTGCTGTAATCAACAAAATAATATGTATATATGTATGCGATATAATTTCAAACGTCTAAAAATTGTTGTTCAAGAAAGAGCAACGGAAAGTTAAATCTAATGTTATAGACCGGGTGTTGCTTTTATTTATGTCATCGTTTTCTAAGATGCGCGGGAAAAGTCGCCGTGACTCTTGATCCGGAGAACTTCGAGAAAAGCCGCTTTAAATAGACGAGAATAATGTGTTGACATTGGCCTCGCGCATTCGGAAGTTTTCTTCAGTTGTTTCAACTCTTTGATGACTAGACTCAGCGCACATTATTAGGGATTAGAAATAGAATTGGCACTTTCAGGGCAATTTTTTTCATTCTTTATTACCAAAATGTGAGATATTTTCAGACAAATGAGTACTTTAAACTTAGTCTTAAGAATTTCGAAAAAGAAATTTTGTATTTTACGATACAGAAAAAGACGTTCATGGGCTTTCGCTTGTTTTTGCAATTACACCTGCCAATCCAGCTTATTTTGGCCTAGATATCATACATTAGGAAGAAAAGGAAATTTGTTAATAATACTTGCTATTTTTGATTACAAAAAATTTCAGGAACTAACTTTATCAAATATCTTCAATGTAAACTTCATTTGCTTTAGGATGAATGTTTTATTCTGATATATTTTTTAATAGATATCTTATATGTGTGCAGAAAATTCAGTAGTATGGATTATTATCTGGGATTGCCGCCCAACTTGCATAGTGGTCAGCGTGCCATCCATGCCCGAACTGGGTTCGAAACCTGGTTCATGCATGGATGCACTTCCCTCTCTATCTATCTTATCTTTGCCCTTTTCTTGTATGAATGGATTGGGAATGTTTGCTTACCCTATAAACGGGTCCCTATGGCATTTGTGTACTGAAGAAGTCGGACTCCACACCAAAATATGGTTCAGTTGGAAAAGTGGAGCAGCTTACCCATGATAACAACCTAGCTGGCACACGACAACAATAACAACTATCAGGCATTTAGTTGTCTTTTCAAATAGGGTTTGTTGGTTTGATTTCCACCTCGGAGATAAATGTTTGCCAACGGTTCTCCTGTTAAAACAGTTCATGCTATTCAAATTATCCCTTGTATGCATAAAACAGCAGACTGCAGATTATGTGGTAAACAAAGCTAATTAAATTTTTAAGCGTTTCTTCACACTAGGAGAATAATACATATTTGTAACTTAAATCAGGAATATAAATGAGGCATACCATGCGAGTCAGTCGATTTGTACAACAGTGTGTTAAAAAATGTTGTTGAATGCTAATCAAAATGTGAATAAAGTATTGTGTAATGCTAATCAACTGATTTGCATGAAGTAATTCCTGTGGTAAAATTTTAAGAAATATGAATTCGTGTACCAACAGTGCCGCATAACAATTAATACTTCTTTACTTAAAAATTGAATATTATTCTCGTTGAATCGCCATGCTTCAAAATACTTGGAGAAGAGAAACCTTTAATAAGCATTTATGAAATCAAAATTGTACTTAAGTAATGTTGTCTTTTTTTTTTTTGGAGGAGGAGGAGGAGTATTTTTTAAACACATTCATTTTCTTTTATCGAATTATTCAAATTGTATTAAAAATTATATAAATTAAAAGAGGAAGAAATCTTTATTTAAAAATTCTTTGTCAACTTAAATCTTTATTAAAACCATTTGCCAAAATGCGTCTTCTGAAGGAGGCAGTGGAAGCAATGGCGTCCAACCATATCCCAAGCGTAATCGATTGGTGAAAGATTTGGCGAGCATGAGGGCCAGGAAGGCAAATGTCCACCTTGCAGGGCTTGTTGGCTGATGCGTGCAATAAGTGGTAGGGTGTTATCCTGTTGATAAAGAGCTTTGGGCACCGGCTGAAGGTTGGGGAATGCCACCGATCAAAGTACATCATCTACGTAACGTAAGCCAGTCTTAGAGCTATGAACTAGAGCTGATCTAGAATCTTAAACAACGGCACCTATAACCATGATGCCGCGTTGTCGCGTGGTAGAGCGTTCACAATTGCTGCAATATTGGGCCTGTTTCCACGTCAATGCCACACTTGTACGCAGCGACTGTCACTGAAGAAACAAAATCATGACTCATCTGAGAAGATGATCTTGTGCCACTCTGTCGTCAACATTATTCTAATCCAACACTATTTCAGACGTATGTGTCTATGCTCTGGGATCAATGGCAATCTTCTTAATGGACACCATGAGCACAGATTACTACCAGTCAACGGCAATCGGTTCTGCTCGATATGGAAGCATCTAGGCTGTCTTGCACATGCTGCAGAATTTCGGTGGACGTGCTTTGTAGGGCAGCCACTGCCTACCGTCGGATACGTCAATCCATGCGTCAGACGTCACTC
The DNA here is from genome assembly GCA_030067965.1 of Latrodectus elegans. Taxonomy (NCBI): domain Eukaryota; kingdom Metazoa; phylum Arthropoda; class Arachnida; order Araneae; family Theridiidae; genus Latrodectus; species Latrodectus elegans. Next base: position 77,115,406 of record CM057810.1, read on the forward strand.
TGGCTTTACCGGCACACTACAAATGCTCCACAGTTCCCTGTTCTAAACATCTTCGCCACCGCTGGTGCACTTCATTGCGTCCAAGTATCTGTCAGCTCTGATTTGCCAATAAATCAGCTTCTTAAATCTGTTTGTTCTCAGCTCGATCACCATGGACTGACCAACTCGAGGGTTATACGTTCACCGTTGATATTCATGGCCTGATAAAATTTAAAGCCTGGCCCACTAGTTTAGAAACAAAATCTCTATAAACAATATTTATCCATTTTACTGAACTACATGTTCATCAGAATATAAAGAGAAAGTGGAATAGGTAACAAAGCCACGTAGACTAAAGAACTAAAATATTAAGGTCTGTTTCTACTATTCAAAAATACGTTTGTTTTACCAAATCAACAGAAAGAGTTTATCTCTTCTTACTGTCCAGTATATTTTATATATTCTTGTTATATATTGTCAAAAATTTATAACCGAAAGAAGGAATGTCCATAAATAAAATGATGAGTATATTTTAAGATAAATTTTATGTTAGAGAAAATTATATAAGCTATACACTGTGAATATTAAATAAAAAAAACTTAACATGAAACGTTATCTGAATTTCTACAAAGCTGACTTAAATGAATTTCATTGTCTTGCTGCAATGATTCTGTAAGTTACATTTTTGATATATGAACAGATGCTAAAAGGTTGAGGGCCTTGATGTGGTTATAGTTGCGGGAATTTATTTTACCTGGATTATACTGCTTGAATAATAGTGTGAAATAACTTTTAAATTCCTGGGGCCATTGAAATCCTTCGGTGGTATGTTTTTTAATTGTTATTATTACTTCTGTTAATTTAATTACTGCGGATTTTTTGCGAGAATTTTATTATGTGAAAATTTGTAAAGAAAATTTAAAAAAAAAAAAAAAAAAGTTGTATTCAGAATAATTCTAATGAATCGCTTTTAAAAGATCTTTTCAAGTCCAATGTATTGGCATTTGAAAAAGCAATTTCCACCCTTTTCAAATAGTTTATTCCAAGAAGTGTTATGAACAATTATAATAAATTACGAAGTGAAGCATTTCATCAAAAATGATTGCTTTGAAAGTTTTATTAAAAATGTTTAAAATATTCATTTAAAATGCTTTCATTTTTTCGTTCAGGAAACGAATTGGCACTGGAGTGTGATTTTCGTTTAGTCTTTCTTGTTATATTGTATATAAAAAATTTTTTAACTTTATAATTGAATATAGATTAATAATAGAAATTTTTAATGACAATTTCATTTTTTTAATATAATGATAAGTTATTATTATGGAAGTTGTATTTACTTCATGCATTTCAAACTGTATAACCCAGTGTTATATATTAAACTTAGAGGTCGTGTCTTCTGTTCAATAATATGTGAGTTCGATTCAGACTTCATTCTCGGGTGACACTAGACGCTTGCAGTTATTCGGAATCAAACTTTAAACTATAGATCACTGTCCAGTTAGCCTTCATATGCCGAAAAAATTCCAAAAATAATGAACAGACAAATAAAAATCCCAAAGTTATATGATTATTTATACACTCGAAACCATGAAAGCCCGGAATTGGTAATATTTTCACGATGGATATTTTTTAATGTTAATATTCATGATCGAGTTAGACTCGTGTTACTAAAGTGATTGTGTAATTTGATGTTGCATAGTTTCGTGTTAGAAAAGATGACAATAGAAAAAACAAACTAAATTCAATTTATATTTTTAAATTATAATAAACACCGATTATATTATTATTTAAACAATTTCATTTCTTAATAGATGTTTAAATTATTGTAATGACCAAAATTTTCTGTATTTTTTATTTATTTGAGCATAGCGATTACATAATTTTTTTTAACAATTGCACTGAAGTAATTCCGGGAAAACATTTGTGGTTAGTTTTCGCTGAACGAGAAAAAAAAATTTTTTTTCCTCTTCCTTTGACGTCAAAGGCGGATTCACTTTGTTTGCGGTGAAATTCTATTTGTATGGAATTTAGCTGGTTTTGTTTTGATACTCGAGAATCAATGGCCATAAAAGATCAAACCATACACCGAAATTGCTTCACCGAACTTATAGTTAGTTGAAGCATCTACTTAGCGGAAAAAGCATGTTATGTTTATACAGAATAGTTTATTTACGTGTAGAAAACGTTTTTTAATTAATTTTATTAATTTAAAATGTATTTTTAACTGATTAGTTTGCTGACCTAATTTTACTATGAAAATTAAATCGACAAGAAATTCAGAATAATCTGCAGCTCATATTCCTATAGAATTCAGTTCTTATATGTTCTTATGCTAGCATAAAAAGACCTGTAGTATTCAAATTTATTTATTTATTTACTTACAAAATATTTCAACGTTGACTTGAATTCTCTTAAATCCAATTTCAAAAATTCCTGTATTAATTTCATTTTCCTACAGGTAGTCAAGTCTGCAATCACTCGTCATCCACGAAACAATTGATAAAATTGAAGTATAGTTTATTTTATAAGCACATTAAAATTTTATAATGTCATTTTTTATGGATATTGAAAATTAAAATAATTTTGGAATATTAATATAAGACTAAAATATTATTTTCTGTGAAATTTTGGAAATGATGGTGAAATACAGTACTGGCCATTAAAATTGCTACACCAAGAAGGTGTCATGCTACAGACTTGAAATTTATGCGAAAGCAAGAAGGTGATGTGATATGCAAATGATTAGCTTTTCAGCGCATTCAGACAAAGCAGGCGCCAGTAGCGACGCCTACATTGTGTTTAAATGAGGAAATTGTTCAGCCGGTTCCTCATACACAAATTGCATTTGAACGTTGTTGTCTGGTGAAAAGTTGTTGTGATGCCTCGTGTAAGAAGGAGAAATGCGTACCAGCACGTTTCTGACTTTGATAAAGGTCGAATTGTTGCGTACCGGGATTGCGGTTTATCTTCTCGCAGTATTGCGGCTCGCGTCGGTCGAGATCCAATGACTGTTAGCAGAATATGGAATCGATGGGTTCAGGACGGTAATACGGAACGTCATGCATCATTGGATACACGTCTCGGTCACCTCTTGCTCGCATTGACGGTGCTTTGAACAGTACACGTTACATTTCTGGTGTGTTACGACCCGTGGCTCTATCCTTAATTCGAGCCCTGCGAAACCCTACGTTTCAGCAGGATAATGCCCGACCGCATGTTGCCGATATTGTACGGACCTTCCTTGATACGGAACATGTTCCGCTATTGCCCTGGCCAGCACGTTCTCCAGATCTTTCACTAATAGAAAACGTCTGGTCAATGGTTGCCGAGCGACTGGCTCGTCACCAAACGCCAGTCACTACGGTTGATGAACTGTGGCATCGTGTTGAAGCTGCATGGGCATCTGTACCTGTACATGCAATCCAATCTCTGTTTGACTCAATGACCAGGCGTATAACTGCTGTTATTACTGTCAGAGGTGGTTGTTCTGGGTACTGATTTCTCAGGATCTATCCAGCCAATTTTTTTGAAAATTTAATCACTTATTTCTAGTGTAATATATTTGTCCAATAAATATCATTTTGTTATCTGCATTTCTTCCTGGTGTAGCAATTTTAATGGCCAGTAGTGTATATATTGTGGGAGGTCGTAAGATGTGCACATATGTCGTTTTTCTTTGATTTTTTATTTTTTATTTTATTTATTTTTTTATTATTATTATTTTTTTAATTTGCAGCACAAATAAAAAGTGGTAGGTTAGATTACCATGGATATTTAAAAAATTGATGACCATGACCTTATAAAGGGTTACATAAGTTATGATCGTTGTTTCTCCAAGTGAAATATTACTTCTGTAGGTAGTAGCTCAAGTATTGTAGTTCTTCTGCTTGGTGTCTGCTTCTAAATTACAAACACTCCTACCCGGCATATTCCATACAATTGGCAGAGCCCAACTCAGGACTCAGTCAGTTAAGCTAACAGAAATATGTTTTGGTCACTCAATGTCTTTTGTCTTCCCAATTTGATGGCTATGACCAACTTTGTACTTCATTATCCATTACTTCATTCGCGGCAAATTATCTTTTCAACATTGTGAATTCAGGATCATTTTTAAATGCCCATACTCCCTTGATATGTTGGAGGGTCACAAAATGATATATATGTTTCCTCACCAGTTACAATTTCATAAATCATGCGGTATTAACCATCTTTAAGTAATTAAAAGATTTTTTTACAGGCTCTGACATGCTCGTCTTTTTGGTGTATCGTTTAAATATTAGGAGCTCACAACGACGATTTATTTTAGTAGTACTACGAATTATTCAGGAATAGTATAATGTATTACAGCGGATTCCCGATGCTGTATTTCTTCTATATCATGTGGCAGGTATCGTAATTATCATGGATCAGTATTTTCTATTAGAAATTACGCTGCGTTATAGCTGACAATAGATTTTCTGTGTAGTTTTATCTCGTAGAAAATATTCCGACGTTTATGAAATTCTATGAACACACATCTATAGTAATGTATAGTAACTGATGGATCTTTATTTCCAGATGCTAATATAGACATTGACGTAGTATTCTTGATTTGATTTCTTTTTAGAGTAAAAAAAAAAATGTGATAGCACGATCTCTCTCATTTTCCCTTTTGTCTAATATTTCTACCCTAAACTACTTGCAATGATCAATAAAAAATCATCTACTATACGAAAAATAACTACATTTTAAAAACTAACCACTAAATGTTTTCTATTGCTTTTTGTCTAAACAATCTGTAAGCATATTTCAGAATGACCATTTTAGTTAATAGTTAGTTTGATCTGTAGAATTTGTTAATCTTCCTAAAAGAAACTTGTGCACTTTATTATAATGAAGTAGGGTTGAACATTATTTCAAGAAATGCCTGTATCAGCAGATTTAACTTTGAAATATTATTGTACAAACATAACGTCGGAGTGTAATCTTTATTACTTTAAGATATTATAATATTAAAATTTAACTTGTTAAGATTACCTTTTTATTAATTTGAAAATATTTCATTGTAAGAAATACATATATATTTATAATACATATCTATCCTCTACAAATTTTTTAAAATGAAAAATGTGCCGAGAATAATGTTTTAACATTATCCTCTGTGATATTTGCTTGTTATTTTTTGCGGATTATGTTTTTAACGTATCATTCCCCCCCCCAAACACTAATACGGAAATTGTTCTTTCACTCGTAAAATAACTTCATGATATAATTCCTAAATTTGTTATGAAATGTGAAATTTCACATTCTCATTGAGAAGATAATATCCTATTTGATATATTTTCTACCTATGATAATAGGATAGATATTAATAGTGAAAGAATGCAAGGTTTACCAATAAATCTCCTTTAGCATAAGGATGTAATTTTAAATTTCTCCTGTAGAATTTCAGTAAAACTGTCTTAATTGTTTTTAGCGGCTAATTCTGCTAGTGTGATACTTTAATGTATTTAAAATTGTGGATCATTTAATTGCTTGGATTGTAAATAATCCGTCATCAATAATTAATGTTTGTTACCTTCCATATTTCACTAAAAAGAGATGATTAATAAATGTATATTCAAATTATATATTGTACTGAAAAATGATAAATATCGTCAATCCAATAAAATAAAGCAATTTACTTTTCATTGTTCAATGTTGTCTTGTGTGTGTGTGTGTAAATCTACTTTTATTTCTATTGATCTATTGAATCATGAATAGTGAATTTTAAAAAAAGTCGAATTTACTCATGTTGTTTTGAAATAAACCAATTTATGATCATCCAGAATTTCCTTATTAAGTTCTCAAATATATATTATATACAATTACGAATTCTAATTATATATTATATACAATTACGAATTCCATTTACAAATGGATTTAATGTTTAATCTATTAAGAAGTGATGTAATTTAAAAATATTTATAACAAGTTTCTTTATGGATAATATGTGATTACGTTTGATTAATAACATCATAAGTTATAGAAATTAAAATAATTCATTGATAAAAATTTGATTCTTAGTAATTATTGAAATAAATAATAAATTATCTATCGATAAACATTGAATACATATGCTTGCAATGGAATTTCTCCCCATCCTTTTCATTATTAATCTATTCGAAGAATATTACTCAATTTTCTTTCGCGTGTGTGGCAACACCAATAAACAATCGGTGTTATCAATCGGAGAATGGAAGTGCCATTCTCGTTCGAAGTGATGATGCAAATGATTTTAATAATTAGCAGGATGGAGACTTGGATTCCAAATCGGGTGTTCTCATCGACCGAGAAGGGAAAAGAAGCGGGGGAGTGTTCTAAATATATCTAACACCCACTCTCGCTCTTTTCTCTTTCTGTTCCGGATCGATACGAGCGTGCATTCCTCCGGGGTAAGCAGAGGAATGCCGAAAGGTCAGCTGCTAGATACTGATAATTCCTCCTTGTCCTTTTGTTTCTTTGGGAGGGAGAAAGGGTTGTCCTTCGCCCTCACCCCGTGAAGATTTCTTCGATGTCAGAAGGGTGAAATGCCAACAGGACTTATCGATAAATCCTTATTTGATAGAGACTTAACCTTCGCAAAAGCTTATGATGTTTATAGCGTTATAGATATGATGAGCTAAAAATAGTTATCGATTGTGGATAAAAATAGCCATATGAATTAATTGCTTATATCAGTGGTGGAAAAAATGCTTCATTCATTTAATTAATGAAATCCGATTACATAAAAAGTATTAAAAAATAAATCTTTACAAAATCCACTTTTTTTAAAGCAAAATAATGAAACAATCCAGGATTTTTTTTCTATCAAGATGTTAGTATTGTGACTAACTGGACTGTAACGCTAAGTGGTTAGTACTGTGACCTTTAGTTCGAGTCTAATGAATTCGATTCCCGTCTCACTTGTGTATGTTGTAGTAACTTGGAATCCACTCTAAATTTTGTAGACCATAATCAAGTCAAGCCTCTTAACCAAAAAAAAAAAAAAAGTTTGCTAATTAATAAACAAAATATGTATTTCTTCTGCTAATCTTCTTCGTGATTTTATACATTAAAATTATGATTTTATACATTAAAATGTTATAAATAAATAAATTTAATATGCAGTGAATTTAAATTTGAGAATAAACAGTGAAATTCCCATCACGAAATAAAGTTTAATAAATATGAGAAGTGAGAAAAAAGAAAAGAAAAATCTGTAATTGAAGCAGTGGAATCAAGCCACTTCTTTTTTTAAAACATAAAATATTTCTTATATTTAATAATATTTAATTTTGATTTCTTAATGACTGAAAAATTTTAGTGAATTTCTTTCTGTGAAAAATTATAGTATCTTTCTGAACCTATTTCTAATATACTGAATTTTTTAAGGATTTAGTAATATTAAATTAAATACCTTTAAATTTATATGAATATTAAAACAAATTAAGATAAAAAATATTGATTCACACATATAAAAGGATTGATATTAATATTTGTCAATAATTTACTACGACACAATCAAATCAAAAATCTACGACGCAGTCAGAATCCATAACGTTAATTTCAACTGTAGATTTTACGTAACATTTTCTCTGTCTTTAAATTCAATCATTCGTGCCTTAAATTCAGACCTCGAGCTTAGGTATTCACAATGATTCTGAATTCATTTTAAATTGAAGGTCGTGGTCGAATTAGACTCCTATGCGGAAAAGGCTTGTGGAGCGAGATATAAGCAAACATTTTTAGCGAACAATTCTAAGTAATTTTTGTGAAGTTGGTAGCTTAATAAGTTTGCACTGTGGCTTTCCTTATATGTCGTAGGTTCAGCTCTGCCTCAAGCGCTTTGAAAATGTATTGCATAAATTTTATTTAATAATTAATTAGCGCAAATGAAAATTTTGTACTTGGAAATGTGGGAATATGGGAAAATATACAAAAAGCAATATTAATTCAATTTTTCATTGCATGTTTATTTAATATTAAGTATATGATGAAAAATGAAAACAAACTTAAATATGGTTAACCTAGCATACTTAAAATATTGAAATAAAATCGAAACATTATATATGAATCGTTTATTTCCAAAGAAAAAAAATGTAAAATGTGTGTGTGATTTATAAATCTGATTTTTTTCTTTGGTTTTGTTCATAAATCTTAAAATTGCCAATTATGAACTAAAATAATTTATTTTAAAAGAAAGATTTAACCCTTGTTTTAATTAAGTATTTTTTCGGGAAAATATTCTGCCATATTGGTCTTTATACCATAAAAAAAGTATTATTCGCTATTCTTTCAGTCTATTTTAAATGACTGTTCATTTGAGTTTGTGTAATTGCATACTAACGAGATAAATCTGAAATTTTATGATAGGCATAGATATATTTATCATACTTAAATAATACTTGTAATTTTCTGTGAAACATTGAACTCTTACTGGTTCATTAGCATTTGGGTCATTCTGATATAGCCGAGGTGGCTGTCGAATGATCAGTGTTCTGTATTTCAATTCAACTGATTGGGGCTTCAATTCCCTCCTTGGGTCTGAATGTTTGTAATAGTTAATTCCGGGAGTATGAAAAAGAACTATTAGACAAAAAAAACTGAAAGGTATTTTAATCTTACAATACTATGAAGCATTTTGTTGAAAATGTTGGAATCCTTCTCAACACATCAAATACAATGTCACCGAATGCAGCAGAAAGTCAGCGCTCTGATCTTCAATTCGACAAGTCGCGAGTTAAATTCCTACGTGGGGCGAAGATGGTTGCAGTGGTTCGAAATCTACGTTAAATCAGTCCTAATCGAATTGACCTTTTGTGTGGGCTTAAAGTTATCGTAAAGTGACATTCAAATTAATCAATCAAATACCCGTAGAGCGTTAATAATTTGAAACATCAACAATCTGGACAGTCTTTACTAGGTAAAATTTATGCGTAGGAAGAATTTGCTATAGTATGACTTTCCTGAGAGAATATAAATGAAGTTTTCTCACAAAGAACGAAGCTTGTTTAACGTTTTTGCTTATTTATTCTTTCCTCCTATTTGGATTCGTTCGAATGAGGAAAATAGTAACGTGACCGATAATTTGAAATGCATAGTTGTAGGTAAAACCAATCATTAAAAAAAAATTTCTCACCTCAACCGACTACGGTTTTGAAGAATCTTGAATCGGGAAAAAGACTAAAAGGATTCCTAGATTTTTGCCATTCTGGGTTAATGTAAATCGTCCATGCTCTTTTAGAATAATTAATTATTCAATGAAGACAAATTGCTTTTTTGTGATTCTTAAATATGAGACTGTGAAAATCTAAGCAATCATCCAAAAAATCATAATTTAAAACTGATTCCAAGCAAATAATGTGCGCATCTCATCAATGAATTTAAAAAAAAAATTTAAAAAATGCAAAGTTTTATAATTTTTAATACCATAAAAAATCATTGAAAAATTTATACAACATTTAAATTACATTTTTACGATGTACAATGATATTTTATAAATTGATAACAATTATTTTTTTTAAATTAACAATATCTATTCCAGCAACAGCTTAAACTGAGTTAACAGGTTTTACTAATATATGTAACAATAAGAATTAATTCTTGCACAAATTAACTCAAATTATGGATTCTATTGTAGTTGCTCTCGACTCTATAATATTCTGGTGTTCAATTAAAATATTCTTCTTTGAAATTATCCCGGAGAACACAATAATGGAAAATGTTTGTTGTGTATTACTATTTTATTGCCTGCCAGTTCTAAATTTAAGTTAAAAAAAATTTGCTTCATCAATAGGTTGCTGTAATAATTTGGCGATGATTTACATTAAGTTAAGCTCTTAAAGTACATTTAAAATTCTCCATAATTTCGGATGTTAAAACCGTTGATCATGAAATGGCTAATCATCATTCGTTTGTTTTAATTACGAATTTTGTGATATTACTTTACTTTGAGTGTTTAATTTGCATATGTAATTCTGTTACCATGACCACACAAGGTATTAAAATTTTCTACATTGACTCGTCAATTTAAAGATTTATTAGTATTTTCAAGAAACAAGAAAAATGCAGCTATAATATTCATTTATAACCGCGTTTACGGAAAAAATATTGCTTATTGAAGAATTATGAAGGAAAATAATTTATAGAAAATATTCCCAAATAAGTCATTTTAAAGAAAACTACATTTATGATGTAATTTTCTTATCTATAAAAAATATGATTTAAAACATTTCAATATAAAAATGCTATGATTTTTATAAGATTTTTTTTATAATTAAGAATCATTATTACAAAGGTAATTTCCTATCTGAGCAAATTCCTTGCGTACATAATTATTGATGACTTAATAAGCCTGAAATTAGGAGGACAATTATCTTGTCTTCTATCATGATTTCAAGTTCAGATATTACTGTATCGTGCGTTTGTCTAGAATTCGTCAACACAATCATAATAATTGCTTTGAAGACTTCCTTATTTTTCCTCAAATGTAGATAATGACTCAATGCTTACGTCATCCTGTCTTCTTATTAAATTCAGATCTATATTTGGGAGCATAAAACGAATTTTTCAAACGGAATTTTACTTGCATGTAAACAAACCGGCAGCTACGTTTATCTCAAGTATTCTTTCATTTCATAATGGCAATCACAACTCAAAAACAGATCAGGTGTTCTGAACTGAATTTGTTTGCATAATATGCAGGCATTATTTACTTTTCCTATTTTTCATTATTCGTGATGAATATCTGTATGGGTTTTCTTTGTACAGGTCTGCCTCGAAGAAAATTTATCCTTTTGTTGTGTGTAACTGTTGACTTCAATTAATATTTAAAAAAAATTTAATTGCTCTTTTTTTCCTCTGCTGAAACTTTCTCACGAGTCTTTAATACTGCAATGCGCTTAGCCCAGAAAATCTAAGATGTACGAATTCTTAAGCATCCCCAGCGATTTTGTCTTTCGAAAGAGCCAAGGTGGCAAGCCGAGTGCTTAGCGCTCTGTTCTTCGGTTTAACAATTCCTAGGCTCGAATCCCCACATTGGTCATGGATGGCTTGTTGTAGTTCGGAATCCACTGTAAATAGCAGGTGCCGATTTAATTATCCTTCACGGGCAAAAAATGACAAAGCAGCAAACAAAACTAAAATTTATAAAATTTTTAAATTATAATTTTATAAATTTTATAAAAAAGTTTTTTTTAATGAGCTTTATTGATTTGTTACGGAATTTCAATCGCCTAAATATCTACTGCAATGAAAACGTAGGCAGAAAGTAGAAACATGACATTCATTTGCCATTGTTTACAAGTTTCTAGGAATGAGCCTAAGACATTTCATTCTGAAGAACTTTATCTGTTCACAGTGAGTTTTGAAGTATATTTTTTAAAAAATTAACCTGTAGTATTGAAACGGTATAATACAAATAAAATTTAGTGATTAAGTAAATTACGGCTATCTATCACTTCGCTAAGCAAAAAATTACACAATGAAGTGTATTGAGGCAATAAATAGATTAAAAAAAATCAATTTTAGCTATAATCAAATATACAAAAAATACGGCAAACTATATTATTTTCATGAACTAAGTGCATTCTTAAACGTATACGAAATCCTTTTTAAAATAATATATAATTGTATATAAATATTTTCACATTTATTTTTAAAGGAAGCAAAGATTTTTAATTTTGTCGTAAGAAATGGTAGCTGAATGTCTAGTTTTCTAAGAGTTTCCACCCTTGTACCTTATTTCCACTTTGTTCAGTTCGAAATCCATTTTTAATAGTATTTCCTTTTCAAATTAGCCTTCGTTAGCAAAATGTGACTTAAAAGTGAAAACTAAATCGATTTTTATAAAAAAAACAACGTAAAATAATGTATAAAATAAAATATGTATATAATCTAAGCTTATATAATTTAGAAGTGAATAGGATTACCATGAAAAATATATATATAATTTAAAAGTTATAAATGCATCCATTCCATATTGATTATATGAAGGATAAAATTGTCGCGGCGATATTTTATCTCAATCATTAGTTTCAAAACAATCAGCTTAAAATAATTAATCTCTGTTTATGATAATTATTGTTTATTATTTATGATAATTACTGTATACTATTTACGATTTTTATTACTGAATAAAAATGAAGGAAAGCTACTGTGGCTTAACAATAAAATCAAAAAAAGTTGCTTGTTATTGTTCTGGTCATCTTTTCAACAATTTGTGGGTTCAATCTTGGATGAAGATATTTGTTGATCCATTTGATCTTCAAACAGTGGCGAGTTCATCATGTGTAATAAGTGATCACATTGAAAAACTAGTAACCATCGGAACATATTCGTGGTATATTCTTGTGGAGGTTTGGAATCTCTTTCTAATTACTTGTCCCACTCAAATTAGCCTTCATGTGCAAAAAGCAATATTCAAGATGGATGTTTTCATAACGTTGATGTTTCCAGTTGATCAGTTTCGTAATTTGCGTTGGTAATAAATTTATCTCCCCAACACATCCATATTTCAGTAAATTTGTTGATTAAATTTATAGCATTATCTGAATTATAGATTTAACAACTACGTTCCCCGGTTAAATAATTTTTCAAAATTAGTTCTACTGCTCAACTCACCTTTTTTTCTCTGTTTCCTGCTTTTATTATTTATTTTTTTTTTAAATTTTTTTTTCTAAAGTACTTAACCCCCCACCATAAAAATATGGATAACATACTGTCGTAATTATCGTCGATCGTAAACGTGAATCTGTGTGTGCCTCAACAAAACGCTTTTACTCCGAGGCGCAATTTCTAAATAATCGATGCTTTGTGTATCTGTAATTGAAAAGAGAATCATCTTTTTTCCCCTTAAGAACATTTTCTTTCCTTCCCCCTCCCTGTACACTTGGTTATTTTGCTGAAAATGTCATAAGAATTAAAAAAGTTTTTCTTTTTCTCACTTCCATTTTTTTTTTTCTTCGCTCACTTAGTAATTTTCTTTTACATGAGCAATTGAAATTATTTCTTACAGTCTGAACTGACGATTTTGAGTGAGGAAACCAAAATCACTTATATTTTTTTCCAAATTTTTTTCTCGGAACATTTGTTATGTTACCTGAAAATTGTCTGGTTTATTATTACAATTAAGACGAGAAAACTTACAACAATTATCTCATCTTCATTTTAAAATTTTGATGCGACGAAATGGACAATGTAAATGAATTTTTGTAAAAAAAGATTTTAAATTCATCTCATATTTTTGTCGTTTGAGAGGAATTTTCATAGATAATGGTCTCTACTTACTATCACAAAGGAGAAAACTTGGAAATTCCCCTTGTTGAACAGTCTTGAGATTGATCTATAAAAAATATCACTCCGGAGAGTGGTCCTATCGCCAGTGTATGTGAATTCAGATTTCAAATTCCTCTTTTTTTGACATTAAATTTAGTTGCTACACGTAATCAAATGAATTGGATATGAATTATGCTCTTCTAAACCTGACTAAAGGTTCCAGTAAAAGCTATCCAAAATGATGATAAATTATGCCACATAATTATAGCTTCAACAATCAAATCGATAAATTGGTGCTTGCTTTAATGAGAATAATCCTTTTTATTACATGTTAAATCAATACATTTTGTATCGAATAGCAGGAATTTCTCGAAGATTAAAACCTGATTTATTGATTAACAGTTATAATGCATAACTAGTTAATGTTGGTGCATAATCCTGCACAATTGTGCATGGATGTGCAATCGCTTATATTGTTTCAAACAGCATTTTATTTTAATTTGCGTTGATGAATGAATTTTCTTCTCGGTCATTAATGTTTGTAGAGGTTCGATTCCTCTTTAAAAGAACCCGGACGAGTCGACCCTCTTTTGTAAAAAGTGATTGTAAATCGTGACTCCAATATAGCAGCTTTATGTTGATCTACTAAGTTTTTCTACTTATTTTTAATTTATTTCATTAAAATTTTAATATTTTTTACTACATTAACTATAATGCGAATATTTATACAAAGGTCAGACTTTTTGCAGTTGCATTTATTTTTTGAATTTAAAAACTTAAAAATACTATTGTGTAAGAATTCAAATGAATTAAAAATATGTGTACACTTGTCTATTTCTTAATTTTATTGCACTTGAAATTTATAAATATTTAATAGAAAATATTTAAGTTACTTTTGCAAAATTTACTAGCCGGTTAATAAACATAGTGGTTAATGTGCGTTCTGGCTTAATAAATAAAATTTATTAATTTATTTGTGATTTCATTCCGCTAATTTAAATGTATATATTTTAATTTTTTATATCGATATTGCATTTTTTATATATCTATGTGTTTAAAAATCAAAGGAATCCTAATTATATGACTGGATATTTATTTGAATTATTTTTTTCTTTATTCAGTAACTATTTAAAATGCTGATGGTCTTAAAGTATGAAAAGAAACTGAATGAAAAGTTTTTTTTCCACATCTCTTGATTACTGATTTTTTGAATTGTATCACCTCTTTTTATTAATTTTCAACTTTTATATGTTCATTAAAGTATAGATATGTTTATAGTAGATATCTGAATTTGTTGTTTCATTTGCATGATTTGTTTTCGCACGATAAAATATTTAAGTTACTTTTGCAAAATTTTCTGAAGAATAAATGTATCGTACCTAAAAACTGTTTGATATCTATTACTTTTTTTTTTTTTTTTTTTGATAAAAACAAACTATTATGTTACTGTATATTTTTGGATATTTTTAAAATATGTTGTTTATATGTTATTAATTCTGCAGTGTGCAATATAGTGCTTATTGTATTTCCTTTATTCTTTATTATGCAGCAAATTATTTGCTAGTATATAAACTCTTACAATTTCAAAGCTATTTTTACTTTATATAATACTGCAATTTTAATAAATATTGCAAAAAATATTTTTTGGTATATTTTTAAAAATATTTTCACACCAACTTGATATTTGTTTTTATTAGATCAAATTTAAATAATTTCATTTAGTCAAGAAATTAATCCTTTATTAAGCGAAATTTTAGTAAAAACATTAGATACTTAATTCGGATTTATAATTTAAATATTACTTCCATACAGGGCAATAGATGCGTAGATTTTGAGACAGAATAAGACGAGGTAGAAATAATAAATGACGTTACGTAGTAAACGTAAGATATTTACGTTGTTTTACACTTGTGAGAGATACGCGAATAAAATTTTATATCAGCCATTGTAAATGCATTATTCAGTACATAACAGTGTAATGCATTATCTTGAATTTTATTATTTGTGCGCTATATTTTAAGAATTAAAATCAACGATTCTCGAGGATTTATTTCTTTTTTTATCTCTTTATTATCTCACAAATTCCTTCATTACAGGTTGCTATCTTGTAGGAGAAAAACAAAAACTTTTCCATTTTGACTGTTGCCAATGCATTAAGAAAACGCGGCATCCCCAATTGAATGCAGGTCAAGGCTTTGGAAAAAGAAGCACCCTGCTCCTCTCTTTTTCGCCAGTATCTCGCATTTTAATCCCGGCCGCGTGTGCCTGTTACGGGATCGATGACGTCTTTCTCTGTTACGTCATTCAGGAACTTTCCCCGGATTGGCTGAACCACATGGGACGAGCCTCCATTTAGAACAGCGGCCTTTTCGTACATGTACTTCACTGTCTCAGCTGAGTTGGCATGTTGACTTATGGCACTCGCCATGTTAAAAAGTGTCGAGTGCTGCTTTTGTGAAAAGTATATACAATTAATCTTGCGTTAGAGATATGCCAATAAAGGGGAACATTTTAATGCGCATCATTAATTGATTTTTTTTTTCTTTTGAAACTGGAAACGAAAATAAGGCGGAAATAATAAAATTTAAAACCGGAAAAATTGTTCTCATTCATTTTAGATATTCCAAATTTTTGGAGACTGAAATTTTAATAGCTTATTATTGAGTGTAGTTTACATACATTCTAATTTTTAATATTTAAGTCAACAAGTTGTGAAAAATGTATCTAATAATTTTAGGTATTTAAATTATAATTTGAAATTGAGCAATTTGAAATCTCTTGGAAAAAGTTAATTTAAATTCCTTGTGGTTTTAGTCTTAGTATGTTAATGCGATAAATATCTTAACACAATGTTATTTATCAATGCTTTTGGTAATTTGTTTTAAGAAACTATTTTCTAGTGTATTTGTTCTGTTTGTGCTCTGCAAACTTGCTCTTATTAATTATTTTTAATATACTTGTATTATTTAAAGTATATAATCTAAGTTTTTATAAGGGACTATCTCCGCGCAAAACTTCCAATATAATGCTATTGTTGCGCTATGCTTTTCACAAGGCTATATATATTAGAAAGCGATGATTTGATTTATTTTCATTGCAAAATGTCGTACACCGTATTATACAACAGACGCATGTTTTTCTGCGAGCATCCAGTAAAATATTGTAGATTTGAATTAAAATATTGTAAATTCATAAAAATGAGTGTTTATTGTACAAGCGGGGCCAATGAGTTCGGTTGCAACCCTGTTTGCAACATCCGGGAGTCGCAAGCAGAATAGATTGATTTTTTACTTAAAAAACAATTTAAGGCTTTTACATTGCTATATTTGTTTAAATATGTTTATCACTGCTGAATTGTTTTCGATAAATGTAACAAAAGTTGCAACAAAGAAAAAAATACTTTCATTTAAACCATGTGAAATGAGTCGAGTTATTTTCAACAATCAAATTCTTGATCTTATCATCATAAATGGTAATCAATTATCATCATTATGAAATCATAATAAGAATCAAAATTTTCTCATAAACACATGCTATCATTGCCTTTCTTGGGTTTCAAACAATAATATTGTTAACAATAACGAGTTGATACTTTGCTAATATATTTCATTGGCTAATGGTCACACAGTAATAATTGATCGATATGCTAATAATTGCAAAAAATTTAATTCTTAAGTCTTATTATAGTTAACAACAAGGGTGGGTTAATTTGATAATGTATTTCTTTGTTCCCTAAGATCTCAAGGAATAATAAATTTAACATTAACATGAATTAATATGCAGTAACATTTTTTTGCTCTGTCATTATAGTACGTTTAACTATAGCGATAGAGTGATTTGCTACTATTTTTTTTCTTCCAAAACTCAAATTTCTGTGGTTTCTTAGATGAAGAAAAAATGTTTTATTTGCTAATACGTGATTTCATAAGCTTCAGAATCATAATATTTTTAACAGCAATAATTGTTTAATTTATTAATATGTTTCTTTTTATTTTCCAAACCTTGAATTCAATTGGTTGCTGATTAATAGCCACGAAAGATTAATTTTCTAATATGTAATTTCTTGGCCTCCCAAGAGTTAACTAAGCATGTTTAACAACAAATATAATTGATTAATTTGTTAATGCATTGGTATGCGACTCTCAAAGCATAACCTGCTAATAACAATGGGTTAATTTGCTAATACATCACATCCGATTCTGATTTCAATCCACTTTTCGAAATATTCTTCATGTTCTAATCTTAATAGCCAGACGAATGATGCTCTGGTATTTTGTTCAGTTATACGTGGGTCACAACCCTATCTTATGGTTGAATGTGAGTAGTGTTCAGAATCCGTTTAAAACTAAGCCCAGTTTTTATTGATCCTCTTTGGGGGGGGGGAACTTGGAGTGAGAAACCAAACCAATCATGACATAATGTTAATAGAATCGGTGGTTATCACAAAACGTTTGAACGTTATTTATGGTTCTCTCAATATATCATTAAATCGCGAAAAGACACCTTAAAATTTAGTTTAAGTACTTAAGTCTTATTTATATGGGATGCATTTAAAAATTACATTTGTAATTACGATACGATTTATACATTGCATTTATTAATATATTTATAAAACATATTCAAAATACTCTGTAGATTTCAATTAAATATTTGACTAAAGATTTTGCGTGATTGTGATTTCTAACTTGTAAGCATATCATTTATGATACGTACCAGCAAAGAATTGTGAAATTAAATTCATAATATAATATATAATATTTATATATATAATATTATTTACATTGAAATATTCAAACGGCATCCATTTTTTAACATATGTTGTGTTATTAGATTTATATACATGTTGCATGAATATAGTCTCATGTGAATGGAAATTGATCCTACAATTATAACATGACTTGGTTAACCTTATCTTATCAAATTGCGAAAAAGTTCGCAAGATTGGAAGTCATAATTAAAGGCCATCGAATAGAATTTAAAAAATTTTATATGTCTGAATATTTAGAATAATGGAATATAATATCCTTTTTTTTTTTTCATAAATTGTTGGATTTGTTGAGCTGGTAAATATATGTGTCGTTAATGTCGTGCTTTCGGCTCAACATCGTATGAATTTGAATTCCATCTTGAACATGTTTTCAGTAATTCGGTGTTTGTCGCGCTTGAATTAAATCTCGTGCAAAAAAAAAAAAAAAAAAAAAAAAAAAAAAAAAAAATGGAAATCGTTGGGAAAATTGCTCAGCTACTTCTGATTGTATTTCCATAGTTCTCCCTACATTCTGCATTAAATTGAAGCTCCTGGTAACTGATGTTGAAAAAGTTTTTTCTCATCTCTATCCCACTTCAATTATATGTTAATACACTCACGCTTCTTTACTAAAGAGTTAATGACTTTTTTCTTCCGCGTTCCGTCCGAGAAAATATCCTAAAGGAGTCTTAAAAATGTCATCTGCGCGCGGATATGACATCAGATTACCGTCGTGATAATTAATAACCCTTGACACACAGTGCCTAATTATGTTGAGTGATTTAAGTTGCGATTGTGCCTCAATCCTTTTTTTTTTTTTATAAATACTTGTCAACCCAATACGGGAATATTACCAGAATTTTTGTTGTGTTTTCTTCGGGTGCATGTGCCTCGTTGTCTAAAAATAGACTTCTTAGAATTTAGGATTGAATTAATTTCTCAGATATATGCGAGTTGTGTATAAAATTTCTGATGAGTTATGACTGATGAGATTTATTCTGTTTATTTCAAACAATAAATATTCATTCTGTATTTTTAATAAAAAAAAAAGAACATGACTGAGGATGTTATCGGATTGCTTTTAGAAATGATTTATACTTTATAACAATATATATAATAAGCATTTTTTATGGTTACTATTAGAACTAGACAATGAATTAAATTGGGTATTTTTTTCCAAACATTCTTATGTTTGTTGTCTTTGATAAAACTTTTTGGTTTTGATCATTTTGAAAATGTAGTTAACCTAATTTTATATCTTATGTCAAACTTTATGAATTTCCTTTTGAAATACCCAATAAAGTTAAGGAAAACTTTAATTTAATTCAAATTTTCTTAATTTGTTGTGACTTTGGAAGGGATTGCCAAGAAATATTAAAATCTAATTTGATGTACGTATTTGAAACCTAATTACAAAAATAATTTAATATTTTGCCTTGAAATTATAGCTAAAATAACAAATTATTATAACATAGTTGACTTTTTCTTGTTTAAAGAAAGAAAAAATTAATATTTTCACTGAAAGAGGTAGTTGTTCGATTTATATCAATAATCGCTGAAGTTTGAATATTGTACATTGAAATTTTATATTGAATAAGGAGGCTTGTATATTGTCTTAAATAATAAATGTTATTAAAATATGCGTGTACTACAAAATTATTCACAGTGAATTTAAAGCGGAAAATTTCGATTGAATTGATTGAGTAACTGTTGGAGTAAGCAAATATGCAAAATAAATTTAATATATATCATTTGAAGAAATTTAAAAAAAGAATTTTTTTCTTTGTCATTTCTCCTGAAATAGAATTTTATTCTGAACAACACATATCTAAATATAATCAACGTTCCAATTTCTCATTTCAAGAGTTTTCCAAACTTGATTTGTAGATTCTGTTCTTATCTAAAGAAGGGGAGATTTTGGTGACTCTCATTCCAATTTTAACCTAAATATTCTACGAAATTAGCCATTGCGTGTAAAAATTTACCACAACATTACAAGCATCAATATTTTAAATTTTTCTTACATCGTAACAACAAGACTTCATGTTTTTAGATGTCGAATCATTACTTAGTCATATTCTACTTTAATCAATCAATTCTTATCGAGTTACACCCTGTATTCAAAATAAGATACATCTAAACATCAATAGTCTCCAATAATTAGTTCGATCTTTTATATTTAGATCATAATAGTATTTACCGTTTAAAGGATTTAGAATTCCACAAACATCAATCCGCAAAATGACGGTTAAATCTATGAGCTGATGAATTCATAAACAATAACATGCACTGTTCATAACAATGCAAACATGCATTTTGAAAATTCTGTATAAAAATCCTTTTTGTTCTTTAATAAAAATAATCTACTAATAATTTTGCACTTTCATATTTGATATTAAAATATGTATTTCTAAATTTATAGTTTTGTAACAAAAATACCTATTTCTGCATTTATAGTTCTATAATAAAAAGGTATATTTCTATATTCATGGTTTCATAACTGTCATTTAAATTAAAAAAATATACATTTTATCTTTATTATTCGCAAATATATTCTAAAGTGTAAACTTGAAACATTTTTTCCCGGTAGCAATTGAAGTGTATTAAATTATAAAAAAAGAATTTTTTTTTTCTTTATATATTAAACTTTTATATTTTATATATTAAACTTTTATATTTTACCAATGTGCTTTTGCACATCAATAATTTGCACTAAATGATTGAAACTAAAATTGGTGGTCGTAATTTTTTCAAATTGCATTTGTGCTACGATATTTTCTAAATATTAAATTTTTAATTCATTTCCTAAATATTTAATATTACATTTTCAATAAAAATTACAATAAATAGCTTAAAATTATTAATAAATTATAATTTTAAGCTATTTATTGTGGTAAATCATTTTTGCATTTCTTCTGTACTATATAAATCAAGTTGGCAATTAATTGCATTGTAATGGGCTAACAATATTCTTTGGGACAAATATCTGTCCCAAAGAGTTTGAAAGGAAGCCACTTCAATATTGATCAATGTCGATCAATATTTGTGGCTTCCTTTCAAATTAAAACCCCGTAGCTACCTGTTGAATTAGCTCTCATGTGCAAAGTGACCATTGAGCTATAAACTGAAAAAATTATGCTTAAGCGTACACTGATAAAATAGGGAGGTGATCCAAATTAAATTGGCATTTGATATGGCTTAAAAATCAACCAACTTATATTAAAATAACAAAAAATAAGTCTGCCTTCATCCAATAATGTTTTACTGATTTTAACTATTAAAAATTCACAAGAAACATCCTTTTCCTAAATACTTGATTCATATAGATTTGCTTTAATAAATTATTGTTCAATTTGTTATTTTTCGTTGCGTAAAAACAATCAATTTTAATGTTTAATTACGAGTCGCATCATGAAAGAAACTAATTAAAATTTCCTAACATTTCATATTATAAATTTAATTTGAGAATCAATCAATGTAAACTCATTACAAATTGTAGAGCATATTTATCTTTATTAATTATTTAAGATTTCATTCATTATTAAATGTTGATTAGTTTACTCACATTATTTCTAGTCTTTCGAAGCACTTAAATAAATTGTTTCTCAACTTTTATGTTATGTATTTTTGTTGAAAAATTAAAGCTTATGATTTAAATTAATTAAAAATTTTCGGTATTCACTTTTTGCTTATGAGATTTTTTATTAATCATGCTTACATCCTTAATATTCTATATGAACCAAACTTCCGTTAAACGTTTTTCTGTTAGATATAAATTACTTTTGCGAGAAAAATAAAGTTTTCTGGGTTTTAATCATCAGTTTTATCTATATATATATATATATAATGAAAAAAATAATGAATGCAACAAAATATTTTTCTAAAAATGGAAATTTCATTAAAAATACTTTAGAGTATTTTAGGATTAAATTCATTTAATTAATGGTAATAGTTTTTTTATTTTTTTATTTTTCATATTTATGGTAATTTACATTTAGGGTGTTTTTTCTTACAGTCATGTGGGTTTATGGAGGAGCCCGTACAGTATGGGGTTATTGAAGATGTGTATCTGTTTGTGTCTTGTGAAGCAACGCAGAAGTACTGTGTGTGTATAGACCTTCCTGAAGGTTCCTTACTTTTGCAGGTAATGTCACTGCATACTCTTATGGTTTAATTGTTTTTAATTTTGATATTGTATATTAAATGTTTTTGTTTTACATGAATTCATGATAAATGTGTCAAACAAAATGACATTGAGACAACAGAATATACTGCAGTAGTGAAATTGCTTTCTTGCCCGTGATTTTCATAGCTGATATGTCGAGAAAAATCATGCTCTTTTACTTTTGTCGAAAATAAGGCAATACAATTGTGAAAATTCTTTATTTTCAATGAGGAAATGCCATAGCTGATATATGGAGTAAAATCTCACTATAGACAAACATAATAGTGAAAATGTTATCTTCCATGATGAATGTCATGGCTGACTCATCAGACAACCTCGTACCTTTGGCTAACAGATAATACAATAGGGGAAAGATTTTGTTTTACATCATGAATTTCATAGCTGATATATCGAGCATAGCCATAATCTTGTCCAACATACAGTAATACAATATTGCCTTGTTTTTCAGATATAATTTCAGCATTAGGATATAGGCAAAACCACACATTTGGAGAAATTACTACAAAAATGAAAATTTTGTCCATATTTATTTTCAAGAGTTAGAAATGTACTCATATTTTATTTTACTAGCTGCAAATTTCCTTACTTTAAATAAAAATGTTTTTCTTTCTTGTTGCACTAGTAATTCGTTGCTCTAATTTGGAAATTTCTTGTGTTTCCATATATTAGTGGATACCACACGTCACATGATTGATTACGTTTGTGATAATACATATTATTAAGTCTTGTCAAAAATAATATTGTATCTGATAAAATTTATATTTTTTCTAACGTAAATTTTCTAGGCCTTGATATTTAAAAATAATTCTGTTTCTAAATTGTAGTATGAAATGAAACCCTTATGAGGATCACTGTATATAATAGCTTCACTACTTTTATCTTGGTTTACAGCTAATTTCATCAGTTTAGTAAGATTTGAAGTGAATACTATGTGTTTTAATTTTTTCTTTTGTGAGCCTTATTTTTTGAAAAATCATGCTATTGAAATGGAATACTTATTGTGTATTCTTGAAATGCAGTGGAAGCTCTCTTTTCTAAAAATAAGCGTAGATAATAAAAATATAAAAAAAACTGTAAACATGTATACGAAAGGGTATAAATTTTCCCCGAAATCTTCATCTAATTGCTTTTCCTCGCCAACAGCTTAAGACTGCCATTAATCTTGATGACGCTGTCAGTTTATTATAGATTATCATATTTGAGACAAAAAAAAATCTAAAAAATTTAATTTTTAAAAATTTTTCATTTTAGAGAAATGGAAATTTAATGAACTCTCTAGTCTTTAGTTGAATAATTTTTGTGTTCTGTTTTTTATCTTGGATAAATAAACATTTGTCGTGGTTTGGTGTCCACTTAAAACCATAGGCTCGTGTAAAAAAAAAAAAAAAAAAAAAAAATCATTTGTATAAAAAGTAAAAATAAAACGATAAATCAACCAATATACTTGAACAACTCATGTTGCGAAGTCTTTGATGCCAAAGCAAAAGGCACATCTATTTTACCTTGAGGGCATATTCAGTAGGTTACCTGAGCTGAACTATATATATATATATATATATATATTATATATATATATATATATATATATATATATATATATATATATATATATAATTCTACTATTACGTTGAAAGATGAATGTATACAAAATTTCGATGAAAATATTACATAAAAATTAAAGTATCACTTGATTTATTAGAGTTATGAATCATTAATTTCTCATTAAAAACTCAAACCGTGTAAAAAATTAAATGCGCAAATCAGATTGCACATTTTCAATCAGTGATTATTTGCATCAACCGCAGCTGGTTATTTGAGAAGCAGATTAATATCTTTGTGTTTACTGTCGTAAAATTTGTTAATAAGAGTTATAATTCTGTAAAATTACTGATAAATTCGCAAATTTTTTTTGATTATTTTAGAAATCTAAATTCATCATCAACTGTAATTTCTAAATGAATAAAAATTTTTGTTCTTCTCTTATAATAATCATTTTTGGAGTGAAACTAAAAATTATTAGTATAAGAAGCGAAAGCTAAAAAAAATGATTAAATTAGAATTTTTAATGCCTAAAAAAATCTGGTTTTCTGGCCATAACTATTATAACTTTTTTATCATTTTCTCTCTTTATTTTGTTCATTTGAGAATTTTTGTTGATACCAATAGATCATATAAGGTCTAAGAGATAGGCTGAAATCTTTCAACAGAACACTTCCAATAAATAAATAAAAAAAAATTGTTGGGGGAAAAGTATTTGGCTCCAATAAAAGCTTTGTTTTATTGACTTCCGGGTTCTCTTGGCGACAACTGTCACCCTCCATCAATTCAAATGTCAGGCTTAAGAACAATTTCCTGGTAATAGTATAGATACATCAACATAGCTTATAAACTTTGCAAAAGCTTTGTATACGAAGTTCTTGTTAAAGGTCATTGACTTTTATTCCAATGGACTGTGAATTTGAAGAATTTATTTTTGTTAATTTATAAAAATGTTAAATTTATCTAATTAAACATACATTTTTGTATGTATATTCTGTTTAATGTATGTAATTTTTCTAAAAAAGAGTAAATATTATTGAAAAACTATACAATATTTAAAACTCCATTTTTATATAACTTAAAATTATAGTCGTTATTAAATCTTTTTTAACGATTACGAAATGATCAACTGGATATATACTGAAAAAATAATTACTTGAATATATTCCGTATGAATTTTATCCATGAATTACTTACCATGAAAAAATTAGAGTTAGCACACATGAAATAGATATTAAATGAATCTGTTTTTATTCAATTTTAATTTTTATTTAAACATTTCAAAGTTAATTTTTACCAATTTTTGATAAGTAATGTGAAATTAAGTACGATTTATTTTAATAGTTTAAGTAACTGATGACAATTATAGAAAGGGATCTCTAAATTAACAAAATTTTTCATCTTCCAATAAGCTTATTATTTTTGTTATGTTGTAATTACATCTAATTATATTTTAATTTTTCTTTTTAAAAATGAACTTTTTATAATTTATTTTTTGTACTATTAAATCTTTCTAACATCTAAAATTAATCTGAAAATATTCAACGTTTAACTTTATTTTAATACGTTATATAATTTAAAGGTTGTATTCTTTCTCAGTTTCGTAGATTTATTATAAAAAAAGTTTGCTGTGTAACAAAGAAGTACCAACAACCGGGAGAAAAATCGCTTCCTTATTCATTTTGATACGTCATAGTGAATTGCCCAGTTGCCTAAAAGCATTTAGACACTCAAATGTCGTATAATTTGCCTTCTGGGTGAACTTTCATTGATAGTAAGGTTATATGTGTGTCGCAAGGGAGAAAACTTGGAAAACTCACAAGTACTCATAAGGTGGACCTTCATTTGTAATTCTTTTTGTGTTGTTGTTGCACAAGCATACTTCCCTTTACCTAGCCTTGAGTTGGGCTCTACCAGTTAGATGGAAGTAGTTGGGTAGGAGTCTTCTGAATTTAAAAGCAGGGATCAAGCAGAAGACTGCTAAATACTTGATCGGCCACTCCCAGGGTTATCATTTCACTTGGAAAATATTGCGATCGCGTTAAATTATTCAGTACACTTCTTAGTGGAAAATAATTTTCGGCGAAGAAAATTTAGCTGCTCTCCTTATGGTATTTATTTAAAGACCAGATGCTTATCTTATTTTTTTATTTTTATTTTAAGTTGTTTTTGTATTTTATATTTTTATTATTTTTTAATACTTGGAGAATATTCATATTGAAATTTCAAAGTATTCAAATCTTGCACATTACTCGCAAAAATATTATTATAACATTATTCACAAAATTAATTGAATAAACTCAAAATGAAACGTGGAATGTAAAAATGGAATATTACGATGTCGAAGTGTGCCAAGTCTATCATTATGCAAAGTAATAAAATAATGCGGAATCTAAGTACATATTTTATCCACCATTTAACATTTATTTTCATGATGATATAGATTATAATAAATATAGATTATTATAAAATAAAAATTAATGTGAATGACTTTATCAGTTTATTATAGGTTATCATTTCCACACACACACACACTATTGATATAGATATAGTTACTATTCAATAACATTAGATCTGAATTGTTTTTTTGAAAATTTACAGTAATGGAGTAACGAATTCAACAAACAAAAACAAAGATGTTCAGAGTTCTGAATTAAGATTAAAATATGCTTAAAAGTACTTGAAGTTGTCCAAAGACATTATTGAAATCGCCCAATTACTCCACATCGCATGAAACAATTTTTGGCTTTGTTTCAAAATAATTTGGGCAAAACTTCGAAATGCGGCAACAAGGAAACACCTTGCAAAAATCTGCATACCAAATGTTTGTTTTCCCATTGGTTACAAGCGAGCCAGATTGTTTGTTATTCATTTGAGGGGACGTTGAACCAAATGTTATTCAGTGAAAAGTTGCTGCGACTTTTATGTGACTTTAAACAATTATTTTCTTTCTTTTTTTTTTTTTTTTTTTTTTGAAATTGTAGAATTTTAACTAAATTATAATTTAGTTGAAGAGAAGTTTTCTCGTGAATTCACAAATTATAATTGCTTTTATATTGAAAATTAATCTTTGTCACCGTTTAAAGATACCATTTTTTTTTTTTTTTTTTTTTGCCTTATGAAAAATTTGAAAAAATATTATAAAAAATAAAATTATTGATACTAATGCGTATTGAGATTTAACATTAGTAACTAAATATTGTTCTGTGCTTATTTTCAAAGACAAAACTTGTGAATTCTCATTGAATTGTTAAAAAAAGTTTTTTTTTTTTTTTTCACACAGTTATATCTTTTGAAGAAAATATGAACTTGATTTTTGGTAAAATTTTCATTACGATTGACGAAAATAAAATGACGTGCAAAATTATCCGAGAAAACTGTTTTAGTATTAAGTAAAATTGTGAGAAATAACACTTTTTTAAAAATGAATTTTTCTATACTATCTTTAGTTATTCTTCGATTGATTAAACGAAAATATTTGAGTGTTATAAAGATTAATTTTTTTGTATTTTGCAAATTTTGTAATTTAATGCAATTTTTATTCATTATTTAACAAAATCAACATGGAAAGTACTAAAAAAATTAACATAAACGTTTAAAAAAAAAAAAAAGAAAATATAACTTTCATAGAAGTTCTGTTTTGATAATCAGGATATTGAAGACTTAAGTTGCTTGTGAGCTATTGAATCTTGAGTACGATCTTTGAATCTTACTGCTTCACACTTAAAATATAACAAATTTATTTAAGTTAAGCAAATTACATGAATGTATATATAGTATACCAGTATATATATTTGTATATCATGCATTTAATTCATCAGTATAAAATAACATAACACATAAGCTGAGTTGGGAATTAATGGGTTAGCCTGACTTAGAATTAAACAGTATGTGAGGTTGAATATGAATATTTGGAAATAATCGAAATATACACCTTAAACTGTATGTACTGGTAGAATAGTCCCCTAGTGCAAAAATGATCATTTGCATTAACTCAAAAGAGTATTAACTAAAAAAAAAACACTTTATCACTATTTCTGTAGGTATCATATTTATCAATAAATATTAAATCATATTTTAGCTATTTCTTGACGATATTAAATGTTAATTCCATTGAGTGTGTGTGGAAATTTTTTCCTCTATACCAGCTGCCAGCTTCTTAAAATGTTATAATAAATGGTTTAGTGTAAGCTGCCACAAGTGTGCACGCCCTTTATTAATACTTGTGTGTTTTAATCTTATTAAAGTGTTCCTCGTTCGTAAGATAACATCATTAATTGATATTCTTATATAATAAAATATACATAAAAATTCTTAATGCATGCATAAATTATCATAAAGCATTGTTATTTTACAGTTTATTTATAGTACTTGTAGTACACATAATAAATTTCACTTTTATGTTGTGTAATATTTCAAAATAACAAAGTTCTACCATAAGTTTAATGTATTTTCTGAGTTGTCATGTAGTTTATCTAAATATTTTTAGAATTCTCTCTTTTCTTCTTGCATTTTAATTTTTTAGCTTTTTGATATTTTTAATTATTTTATCTATGAGTTGGTGATAATATTTACCTAAATGTTTCAATGTTCTTTTTTTTGTCGTGTCCATGAGAGTCGAACTATGTGTATGTATCCGTAAATTTTGAAAATTTCCTCTGCGACTTGCTTGATGTTATCTCCATACGGATCAATCATAGTGGGCAGCACTTCACTTTTTCTAAGGCTGACGCTCATAGCTGGACACTCATAGATGTGAGTAGACGTAATCTTTGTATCAGGACAATGATCACAACTTCTATAGATCTTTTTGCCCTCTCCATCGATCTTCATACCCCTGTGGTGTCAGGTTCTCAGCCTAGTTATGGTTTTAATAGTAGATCTGTTCGCAGTTATTTCAGAGAGAAGATGTTTGGTATGAATGGATTTTTCTCTAAGTTTGTATCTGGCCACTGCATTCGCATCATGAAGAGAGACATCATTGCAGCTAGTGTTGAGGTCTCTGCTCTTCTTGGCCAATTTATCCGCAGTTTCATTATCTTCTATGTTGACATGTGCAAGGAATCCACTGGGGGATGCAGGTCTTGTTTTTATAATCTGAAGATCTTAAAGACCTGACATGATTTCTTGGGTGGTATAGAAGAATATCCTTTTAGTATTGCCTGGACGGTGGCTTTTGAGTCGCAAAAGATTACTAGGCCTTTTGCCTGCTTGGGAGTGGAAAGGGGCTTATAGATGTTAAATGTTGTTCAGAATTGCCCTCAGCTCACAGGTGAAGAGGCTATGTTTCCTGCACCGTATTTGCCCTGGTGAGACACACCATCCGAATTAGTTAAAAACCCACCGGCACCCCCGTTGGTGATGGTTTAGTCAGAGGAACCACCTGTGTATGCATGTACAAAGTCCTCTTTTGGAAATTGTTCGATTGCGTTGAGTCCCTTTTTCCTAATGATGTTCTTTTGTTCGTTTTTGTTGCATGACTCCAAAAGGTCAATGTGAACGCTAGTGTTCATTGGAAGCTTTCTGAAAGCGATGGGTTCTTGGATAATAGCCCAATTGCTGTGTTCAAAGCCAACTCTTGCCTTGATATCTCTATGATATTGCATGGGTGAAGATCGTTTCAGTCTTGACTTATCATTCCACTCTCTAAAGGCAATGCGAGAAATATGTTCAGGAGGGGGACTACATGTTTTGTTAGTAAACTTAATCATTTACTTTTCCTCTATTTTGTAGATTTTCTAGTCCTCACTCCTTAATTATTTTCCCATTATTGGTGAATGAAACTGCTCCTATTATTATCTTTGCACCTCTCGCTTGAATGCTTTCTAACTTATTTAAGGCCGTATCAGAAGCATGAGCTCATACTGGATAAGCATGTTCCATAATGGGTCTTTTAAGAATATATAGAATATATGGATGTACTTGTAGAATGATATTTTAAATGTATTTATAAACGTTCTTTAATAATATCATTCTTGAAAAAATTTTAAAAATAGAAATAAAAGTATATTTTTTGCAATATTTATAAGCATACATTTTTTTTTTGGTTATTTTTATAATCGTTTGAACGCAAAAAAATGTCATCGAACTGAATAATTTACGTTCATCGTAATCTTAATCGCCTGCATCAGCATTCTGTATTTCGGGCGAACTGCATTGGACGTATTTCTCCAATTAGTCTTTGCATTCACCATATATTTTCTTTATTTGATTGTTATCGACCTCATATTTCTTTTCAAAGATTATTTTTTCAAAATATACGTACAATTATCATAGTTCATGTAGTTTTAGTTTAGAGCTTAGCTCTCGATGTGGTAAAGAAAAATGTCTTCTGAAACCTGCATTGTTTTACTGAAGTACTAATTAACACAGTTTGATGATTAATAAAAATAGCTGATTGTTGAATAGCTAGTTCTTGAGCTTTTAATTCAGCTATTTGTTCGTTTATTTCTCCTACTTTGATGCTAATTTGGTTGTGGTTCAAAATCCATTTTAAATTGTAGTTTGTAGTTCTTGCCGAATTAATCCTCGTAAAAAAAACAAATTGAAGGTTATATATATATATATATATATATATATATATATATATATATATATATATATATATATATATATATATATATATATATATATTCGGCATAATAAATTAATGAAATTTTATAAATCGAGAACAAAGAATTTAAAATTCTAAAGAAAAACAATTTTTAAAAACTATAAATGTTAATCTTTTTTATTTGATTCAGACAAATTTTATGGAGAATGCATTTACTACAAAAGCAAGAATGTATTTACTACCCGAGTTTTATCACTTAAAATACATTTTCCCTATTTATGACTTTATTTTAAGGCAAAGTTTTCAAAATATTATTTGTGCAACATATTAGGTTTACTGCTATCTTAGTTTTAAATATAAACATTTAACGTTACCATCATAGGAATTTTAGAAGGAAAATCAAAATTGTGTGAAATCTTTTGTGGCGTACTATATATTAAATTAGTTTTTAATTTTTTTTGTTCTGTATAGCTGGATTTAATTTTATTTGTTCGTAACATTTATAGTATCTTATAGCGTCTGATATATCATAAGAAATGATTTGTGTATTAAGCAAATGCTTCCTGCCTCAATAAATGTCTTATAAAATCGTATACAATAAATATAATATCTTCAACAAAGTAATAAATATTGGTTACTGAATCAAAATATCTCATTGGACAAAAAAAGAACCTTGTTCAATCGCACATATTATAAATTTAATATTATGCTTGATAAAAATGATATTTTATAATGAGATACTTTATCTAAAAAAAATCTTGGATAAATAACCATATGCATTAATACTATTATGTCATTGTTTACGAAAATATTTAAAGATATAGTATATAAAGTTGAATATTTTAGTTCTGAGTAATATTAACACTTTTAATATCCTCCATAAAAACGATTTGTGGCAATTTTATTTTACTTTTATAATGACTTAAAATAAAATGTGATTTTTAGGTAAGTCTTACCTAAAAATCACATTTTGTTTTAAATATAAACTAATAACAAATATAATTCATATCTTAAATTCATAGTTTAACCTATCGTTAGTAAATATTTGTAGTTATTCTTATACTAACTTATTTCATTTTTTTTTAAGAAAAGGATTATTTTATAAAAAAAGTTTTGACTAAAGAATCTAATAGATTGATGTTGAAAATATGGAATATTCAAATATTTCTCACTAATTTGAATATTTTGAATCCATTTTTCCTGAGGTAGTTATAAAATGTATTGATTATCATGAAATTTTTAACATTCTCCGGAATTTTTTAATAAATGTTTATTTCTCATTTTTTGAAACAAAATCACAAAAAAAAATTCAATCTTATTAGTTAGTAAAAAAATTTTATTATATTCATCTGAAGATTAATGTATGTAGTATGTATATCTGTTGAAATAATTTTATTTTAACTTAATTTTTAATTTCACTTTGTAGATGCGAGGTTTTTATAGGGCCCTTTAAAATAGAAAATGTATTCTTAATTATATGCTTAAATGACAGTATTTCAAAGTGCAATGTTTTAAGGAATTATCCAATGCTATCTACGATGTATTATGAATTTCATGGTTTGCTTGTTTTTTATATATAAACCCTTTTTACATGTTTATGTAGTAAAACTGTATTTACAGCTCTTGCGTACATTTTCTAAAGGATCAATGCATAGAAGAAAATTCCATCAATTTTAATAAGCTTTTTTTAAGTTATAAGAAACTTAAAAAAATAGGAAGAACTTTCCATGTTTAGCTTTATTCATTTGAAATTCCTGTCTTTGAGAAAGAGCTTTCTGAAAATAAATTCAGTACAAATTGATTTTATAGTTTGATGAAATTAAAATGCAGCACAATTTAAATTTGTGTTAATTACGAAACTTAAAGCTTATAATTAGCACAAATGCTTATTCTAATCAGTTGGAAAACGCAAGGATTTAAATTGGTTGAAAATTGTTGTAAGATATTTATTCCTGACGTTTTCCTTTTAGATAGATTTGTAGATAGTCGATTATATTAACGAGTTACGTAAAAAGAAACCCCCGAAAGATCTCCAGAACATCATGATAGATTTTCTCTTTAAAAAGTAAAAAATCAATCTTTTTTTAATATACAATTGCGATTGCTATCGAACACACCAAAACGTTTATTCCGAAGAACTTAATCATACCACTTGTTTACGCCTAGGCCTGAAGAGACCGATGTTTTATGCCTGATTTCCATGCTTATACGCTTGCCAAGGTGGGTCCTTGAAAGTTTTCTGATTTTTTTTTTTCTTTTTAACATACGATTAGGGATTACTGTCAACGAAAGGTTTGCATTGAAGCAATAAGCAGATGGTGCAAAAATGCCTTAAAACAGGTTTCAGTTTTTACACCTTAAGCTTTGCAGCAACTAAATATTTGTGTTTCGTACAAAATTTGCTGGTATCAAACCTGGAACATTCTATTTAGAGCTCACTTGACCACAAGTCATCTGACTCTTGTAAAATGTGCTCTTGCTTATTAATGGAAATCATATAAATATACCTATTTTAAAAATATTCATTTTAAGCTTGTGTGTGTATAGTAATATGACTGGGATATAGTAAAGATTTTCTTAATTTTACTTTATTAAAATAGTATCTAATAATAATAATAATGTTTACTTTATTTTAGGAGTGTTATAATATTAAGTAAGATCTTCATATTACATGTGATAAGAGCTAAGTGTATATAGTATTTATTCCTCGAGACTAGTAGAAAAAATAAAATGCCCTATTTTTGACGTCAATGAATTCATATTGTGATAAGTATCCAAGTGTCTCATAAGCTTTCCTCAGCTTAATTGTCATTAATACGAGAAAGACAGTCTCCTCTGCGGCTGATGTCCTTTTAAGTGTCTCTTTTCAAGAGAAAGCGTTTCAGGCGAGAGAAGAAAGGAACGCCACTTTTTGTGTGATGTATCGCTTGCCGCTCTTTCGGTCCTCTATTTACATAGGAATGACGCCTTGAATTATCTCTAATTCAGTCCAAATCATTCGGGGAAGAGGAACTAAATATACGATTCGGAAGAGAAGGGACAAGGCCTTTCTTTGTCTACCATCACTGTTACAAATCTCAAACGGAGAAAACGGAAGCCGTCTTCCAAGTTCCGGGATTTAGACTGTCTTTTAGAAATTGTTTCTTTTTCTTTCCGAAAGTACAAAATTTTCAAATTTTTAGTGCTAATTCTGGCAATTTTTTATTGAGTCGGTTAACTCAAAGGAGTATTTTTTAATGAATCTATTTTTAATGTTTTTGAAAAGTTTCTTGTAACAAATGTTAGAAGCTAAGTTGCTATGCATAAATTCACAATTGCAGATTGTTATATTAAAACGGAATCTATTTTTTAATTGATATATTGTTTTTGTAAATAAAACGTCTTTTATTAATTAAATTTGAGAAATATATTCAATAGTGCTCCGTGTGTGTAGATTTAATAAATATTAAGTAATGGTCTGTGTGTGTGCGTGTGTGTGTGTGTGTGTGTGTGCTTAATATTTATTAAATATGCCTTCCTCCTATGGAATAAATCTGAATGATCAATGTTCTGGATTTCAGTTCAACGGCCTGTTGTTCAGACTTCCTGATTTGTGGGCATATTTAATAGTTTAGAAATTTTTTTTAAAAAAATACTTTAAGCTTTGGTTTATTTATCT
Source organism: Latrodectus elegans (assembly GCA_030067965.1). Classification (NCBI taxonomy): domain Eukaryota; kingdom Metazoa; phylum Arthropoda; class Arachnida; order Araneae; family Theridiidae; genus Latrodectus; species Latrodectus elegans. The sequence continues at coordinate 77,149,343 of CM057810.1, forward strand.
TGGCTGAGCTGGCATCAGAATGACCAGGATATTGATCATTGATCATCATTACGTCGTTCGAATTCTGCCTTGGTGTAGATTTTTCTAGTGGTTCTACTTTAAACTGTAGGTGATATCGAATTAGCTTTCGCTTACCAAAAATTCGTCGCAGAGCAATAAAAAGCTTTAACCAAATTAGTGGACCCTTGCATGCAGAAAACTATATCAAAGAATCAAACAAAGGAAATCCGCAGGTGGATGAATGGCATTGAGTGCAATGTATGTTCTGTGAAAATAATGTTTTATTTTAATTGAATTTAACATTGTATTTAAAATTATACTTTTAACTAAATTTGGCTAAAAAAAATCGAAACCTTACTTTCTGACATTTTACTTCCTGTTTTCACTTTTAATTTATTTATAAATTTATTAAATGATTAATACTAATATAATTCCAATTTTCATTAAAATAGAAATCTTGTTTTTTTATCTTGCAAAATTGTCGATCTTTTACAGACCTTGAAATCTACACTTTGCATGTGTCAGGATACTGTAAATCTTTGGTTTTGATTTCGAAAAAGAGCTCTTTAACTATGTAATAGTTATATGGTTACAGTTGAAAATCTGGAATCGAACATATGAAATAAATGTTACTATATCAGTGGGTGATAAACTGAGTACGAAGCATGCTTGGGAACTAAACACTGGGGGTTTCGCGTTAGGCTGACCACCTGACCAGAGTTTATGATTCTTGCACACCGGGTCCTCTGTTAGGAAAATAGATAAGAGGCCTTCGCTGTCGTGACTCATGTTTAGTTTAAGTATAAAAATAATGGAGTAGAAATGGAAGAATAAATCCACACACAAAATATGAATTTCTGTATTTTGTTAGAGAATTTAACAACAGCTATTGTGTTTAGATGTTGGCAATGCTATAGCTGGAAGTAACAATGCTAAAAGTGTACATCATCAAATATTTAAGAATAGAAAAAATGAAACTATTCTAAAACTTTGCTATTGTTAATGGGAAAAAGTCTTGTTAAATAATTATTAAAATAGATTGGAATTAGTATTAACATAAATTTTCAAACAACTATCAGTTTAGTGATCAAAACTATTAGCCTGATGTATATAATAAATAAAAAATATGTTTTACTAAAACAATGCAAAGTAAACTTTTTACTCAAATGTAATGTGTAGTTGGAAAAAATATTTCCAAATTACTTATTTCCGATTCACTTTGTTCCGATTAGAGGAAAGTGTTATTTGTGCTCTTGTCTTCAGTTTGTAAGTTCGATTCTCGAGTTTGATATTTGTTCGGAATCCACTTTGTGTAAACCATATGTAACTGAATAAACCCTCTTGTACATAGAGTGAACGTACAAGCACTAACAAACTATAGATGAAAGTTTGTTAGTAATAGTAGACAGAGTATATTTCAAACGTTTTCTATATTGAGTTTGTTAGGAATTTTTGGATGTAGCTGAAAAATGAATTTTAAAAGCTTCTTCTGGCCTGAGTTGACGTTTAACTCAATAATGACTTATTTTTATTAGAATAAATATTTTGTAGTTTATATATGAATTTGTTTTTCATGATATTTTTTCATAAATATTTATTTGTTTACATAACTATTGTTTGCTCTTGTATTCAAAACCTATGCATTGTATATGCAGAGTAATCACTTACTCAGTTGCATATCAAATGGGGGCAACTGAGTAAGTAGGAACTCTAATTTTATCATTCCGATTGAATACAATAAAATTTAGGAATTCAGAATCGTTCGAAACCTAATTATTGAACACAAACGTTCATGGGCATTTTATTAGGCAAATTTAGGTTTTTCTTTTCTTTTTTCCAATAATTATGTTTTTAAGTGATGACTGTAAGGATTTTGCATTATTTGTCCTTAAATTTGCTTTAGCTCTTCTATTTTCAGATTATATTTAGAAGATTTCTAGTTCCCTTTTAATTTAGTGTACGCTTTTCTGAAATTAATGTCATTGGTTAATTAACGTGAAGTATGGAATTTATTTGATTGTTTGATATATGATATCATAAGGTCTCGTATTCAGTTCAACACATCATACATTCGGTTGTGATTATTTGTGGGCGGTTCGATATCAACTCTAGAGTCCCGGTCGAAGTAGTTCTTGTCTCTAAAAAAAATTATCTTTCAAACGACAAGTAAAGCAAACTTTATTACGATACTGCAAAGAAATCCAATTAAACTCTTTATTTTTTCAAGTTGTAGTTTTCATTATACAATCCATTTATAAAATAACATAAGCACTATTATTAAAACCTATCAAAATATATGCATTTTTGTTTTTCCTTAAAACAGCAATGTTTTTTGTAGAAAAAAACTGATAATTAATGACGTAAATATATTTGTTTCTGTAATATTTCTTATCGTATAACATTAATTATAATCTCGTGAAATTTGCAAGAAAAAAGTTTAATATAGTCTTATGATTTATTATGTGTCAAATCATTGTCAGATTTAAGGTATATTTAAATTAATGTAATTAATTTAAATTTAAATTTTTTTGTTTTAATTATATCGAAACATATTTAGAAACATTTTTATAATTTTATTACTCTCAGCTTATTAAAGTAATTAAACTGTATTTACTTCTACTTATATTACGAAGATTTCATTATAAACTTGGAAGCGAACAGTAAGGTTGAAAGATGCCACTCTTAGGCTTGTCGAGTTATTGAAATTTATTCGAAAAGCTGATTAATTATATAAAATAGCACAAAATAAAATAAGAAAAACAATTACTGTTTAAGATATAAAAGAAGAGTTTAAAAAAAAAAAAATTCAAAACGCGGGATAGTTGTTCCTACAAATGTGTTTCAAAAAATATTGACAATATATAGTTCAACACAATATTCACATATTTTTGATGTTTTCATGCTCATTGACTTTCGAAAAATTCTCTCCGAGTTGGCAGCAATATAGTTAACGCTCTAGTCATCGGTTAAAGAGTTTGTGAGTTCGATTCCTATCTCGAACATAAATGCTTCGGAATTCATTTTTAACTGTAATTCTCAGTAGTTAGCTTTCAGGGACTAAATATAATAGTTGATCGACAAACTAAACCGATCAAATGATCCTCAAATCTTGAAACATATTTATTCGTAAACTTATTTCAAATTCCTCCGATTGACGAAGATACGTTTATAAACTATCAAAAATGTCAGTAAATTGCATAAATAATTAAGTAGCACCCATTACTTTTTGTGAATTTAAAAAAAATTAAAGATTTTGAATTTAAACACAAAAATTCATTCTATTGATTGCTTATTTTGCTTTAGATGTTAAAGACACGTACACATAATTAAATTTATTCTTCAGAGACATTAATTTTTATCAAGCAAATGAAGTTATCTTTCTAATTGTCATTTCTTTAATTATAAAAAGTGATTCAGCAAGTAATAAAGTGTAATTAATAAAAATCCTAGCGTATTTATTCTTTAGATGGAATATTTTTTTGCAGTTCTTGCATTTGTTATAGAATCTTATTTCCGTCAAATGAAATCCAATCAAAATTCGATGGCATTTTATATAATTATATTTTCATAAAACAGCAAGACATTTGTGAAGGTTTAAAATCCACTTTAAACTAAAAATCCAGTTATATAAATTGTCCTCCAAAACAATGACCGTAAAATGACGGTCCAAATCTGTAATTGAAAATCAATTTCAAAATTATTTCAGTAAAAATAGGATTATTTTTTCGAAGAAAATAAACACTTAATAATTTTGATGCAGTCGAATAATTTAAATATTTTAAATTTACGAACAAATCTACTAAGGTAAATTTACAAACGAATAATGTATTCTAATTGATGTAAGCCTTTGAATCCAGATTAAACATTCATACTGTTTTCACATAATTCCAGTATCTAGAATTTAATCCAGTTTCAAATCCAGATTTAAACACATTAAAATAGAATTGATTATAGGGAGATAACGCGTTTTCTTAAAACGTCATATTTATGTCAATTATATTCGAATTACTGTTTGACACGTGTCAGAATAGAATTTTTCCGTTAGCTATATACCAGACAAATTGACCAGTAAACTTGGTAGTTCATTTTCGCAGTTACCGTGAAACCTAAATATGGATGTAAAAAGATTATTGGCCTTTTTAAGTTTCTGTTTTCTTGTCATGTTTAAGTCACTTTAATGATTGAAACGCATCTAAAATAATAATGAAACAAGAAAAGGTTTATATAACAAATGGTGTGTTGTGTCTGTTTTAAACAAGCAAAGGTCGTTGATGAATTGTTAGCGATGTGACCTTTCTTCAACATGAGTTTGAATCTCATCTCTGGGGTGGAAGTTTTTTTTAGTTTGTGATACCCCTGCGGAATTATTCTTTGCGTGTGAAGAGTAATATCCCATGGACAAAACAAAAATAAACTAAGTGTCTTAAAAAACAATTTTTAAAATGCTGACTGATTTTTAAACTGATATTACTTTAAAACTGTTGCAAATTTTAAAATATATTTAAACTAACAATGCCTAAAGAAGAGGTGAGGTTGTGAAATTTTGGCGATTTTTGTCTGGTAGTCCCTATTTGTATTAAATTGGTCCCTTCTTTTTCTCCCTACACTAAAACTTTTTTATATAAGTGATAGATATGACAAAGGGAACTTTTACTAGCTTAATTTAATGTAAATATTTAAATATAATTATAAAAATTGTTTTATTTTTTTTTTAATTGTGTAAAACAGGTTACGAATTTAAAATTCTAACAAACAGTATGTCTCCTTACTTTTATAAGCTGAATTTTAAAATTAACTTTAAAAAAGTGAATTATTAGCAGCTACTTTTTCTGTTAGCTCCTAATAAGCTGGGTCTCCAATTTTATGTTTACTTGCGTACTTCATCATCATTACCAAAGCGGTTGACGGCCTCACAAGATTGGCCGAGGAGATACTCTAGGATGAATTATGAAGCTCTCCCCGCATTTCCAAAACTAGCTCCCTCTCTCGGAATTTTAGCCATCCATCACAACGCTTCTGATTCTCATCTAACACCCGGGGGGAGATTAATTTTCCGTTTAATATTCCCACCTGCTTTAATTTGCAGGATGTAATAACATGCTCCGAATGTACGGTAACTGGATCCTCTCCCACCCACACATGTCAAGGCCGAATTTCGATCGAATTACAAGATCATTCGTGCACTCGACAGAAGGCAAATTTATAAGACAATTTTTTTTTTTAACTTTAAGATACTATTTTTATTTAAGACGTAAAGTGAATTGCGTTATATGGAGAATGCTGCTAATAAATCGATAATTCTTAATGCTACGTTATTTACTAAATCGATACGGATAAGATTAAATGATAATATCGGTGTTGATCCTACAGCAAAATTAATTATAAGAATTATCTTTTTAGTGTTTAAAGTAGCTTGTATGAATATCGATATATTTATATCGAAGTATTGATATCTTGAAAAATCATTATAAATGAAATTTTTCTTTAAATAATTTAATATTTATTGAATGAGATGAGCCGTTTAGACGGTTCTTGGCTCGATTCTGACATATAGGAAAAAGATTTGCATTTCTGTTTTGGAAAGTATATCTTTCAATGTGGGTTCCCGGTAATTTCTAACATGAACAATTGCTGTTCAGATGTCAGTATGCGGTGAATATTTGCTTACAACAACCTAATGCCGTTTGGCTATTATAGTAAGTAGATTAATGGAAGATATCGAAATTTAAAAATATTTTACTATTCCTTGGTATTCCTCATACACACGATTGGAAAGCCAGAGTTAAGCAATGGAAGATGGTTGTTACGTTTCTGCATGCATATGTTGGAGTAGAGAGGTTAGGCCAATCGAATGCATCAGGTGTTTTTTTTTATTTTTATTTTATTTTTTATTTTTTATTTTATCGGAAAGTAGTGATTTCGAATCCCGATCCAACCGGAGATCCGTCCTCATTTCTCCTATTGAGTAAGCTTGAAGTAAATGCAGTTGGAAATGTTAACCCAATGGGTAGTGCTATGAATTTCGGTTCAGCAAGTCCTGGGTTTGTTTCCCACCACGGGCTTCGACTTGCTGTATTATTTCGAAATTTGTTTAAAGCGACAGGTCTTGATCTAATTAGTCCTCTTGCGCAGAATGATGGTGGGGTGACAAACCAACTAACTAATCAAATTAATGAAAAAGCTATGTTCCATTGAAATCTCATCACAGTTGTAGACTAGGTTTAACAGTACTTGATGACAATAATTCCATTATTGATCTATCCTTCTTGCACACTTTATGGTAATAGATGAATGTGGATGACAAAATTGATAATTCAATCAACATTTTAATTACATTGTGATGTGTACAAATTTAAGTTAATCGATATATCAATTATCTCCACAATTATTATAACTGATGGACTCCAGTTACTGGGAACTAATTTGAAGCTGAATCATCTCCAAAAGCCAAAATAAGAATATTCGCCATTTCACTTGCTGACATTTCATTCAAATTACTAATACGTCACTTTCTTTCCATTCCATTTCGTAAACTGAGTTCATTTCTATATACTCTGTATTTTAATTAGCGTAAGTATTTATAAAAATGATTAATCCTTTAACACAAAGAGTAAAATATTATTTTGAAACATCAATTTTCAAAGTATGCTTAATTTGTTGATAGACACGGAGTGTAAGTTCTCTTTATTTTACTCTTTAAAAAGACTTGCCTTAAACTTCGATAACTAATTTAGAATCTTGCTCCGCGTTCTAATTTCCCGAGACTTGGCTTTAAGTTGCCTATTTGGCGGGGCGTAATTACTTTTCGAATTTGAATGACATGAGCAAACGACAGGCGATATTAGCTGTCTGTCTTAGACCCCAAATTTATCGTGAAGTTATTTACTTTCCGTTTTATCGACGCATGATCAACTCTCTATCCCTTATATAACAAGCAAGAGCTGAAGTTAATATTTGAAATAGGGTAGAGCGCCCCTGTCGTTCATTTCCATTTTGGTTTTCTAAATTGCGCCAAAATCTTTCCCAAAAAGTTTGGTGAATAATAATTCTTTATTAAATTAATAATGCTCTCTTGGATTACTACATTTTTTTGGAGTAAATCCTTTATTATAATGAAGATGTATTTCGTTTTTTAAAGAAAATTCGTAATGAAATACTTTGAAACAAAAATTAATTTGATTAAATTTACGGACTATTAGTTGCCTTTATAATATTTGTTGCACATATTTCTATTACAAGAATAAAGATTTCTACTGACTTTTAATATCATAGTTTTAGAAATTCTTTTTTTAGAATTCGTTTTTATTTACTTTTTGACAGTTATAAAAAATGACTTTAGCATAGTAAACTTTCTGCTATTTCACAATGCGCGAATTATATTGTTAAGTTAAAGAACTTCCTAATCAATCTTTTAATTTTTTATAAATACTATTTTTGATGATGTTTAAAGTTTTTTTTTTTCCTGCCAAAAAAGAGCAAACTTAAAATTTCTTTAATAAGTTAAACTATTTTCATATATATACACACAAACGTAAAATAAAACTGAAATTATTAAATATAATACGTATTTGAAATGGTATTTTTTAATAGGGCTTGCTACATTTTAGGAATAATTTCCATTTTTGTGAATGAACTCTTTTTTTTTTTTTTTTCCTCCTTACACTTCAGTTTTGTGTTCCGAAAAGGATGATCCTGGATTCTTATAATCTTATCAATTTGATTTTACCAAACTATAGTTGCTTCAACTTGAATTTTAACATTTTTAAATTTTCGCATCTGTTTTTCTTTTCTTTTTCTTTTTTTTCCCTCTTATTTGTGACTATTTTTAAATATTAATGCATTTGAGTTTTAATTATGCTGCAGATTCTCAGCCAGTTTGAAGAGTTCATTTTTGTTTAAGCCAAGTATGATTAATATTGAGAATTATATGTATTTAATTCTCAATATATTAAAAAAAGTTTTTGATATTAAGTAGCAAAATTTTAGGCTTAGTGTTTCTTGATTAATATTTTAGGCAAGAAGTATGTGAATGCAAAATAATATTTCAAGAGAATGAAATTAATTTATTAAAGTATTATTGGATATTTATTTAATTAAATATATTCTATCTTTAATTTATTGATTTATCGAGCAAAAGACTATAAAATATTTATATACTATTTCAAAAGTTGGCTTTTTTAATAAACGTCATAAAAACTGATGTATTTATTTTTTTGTTAACTTTGTTGCAATATAATAATTTTATCATTTTTATAACGCGAATGCAAACTAGTATATTAGCAATCAAAGAATAACTTATGTAATGTAATGTTGTCTGCAAGAATTTCACTTTTTTATTACAATCACAACCTTTTAAATTATTTATTAGAGAAGGCAGATAGTTAATACGACTTCAACTTTATTAGTGAAAAATAAATTTATCAGGAGGTAGAATGTATTTACTGTGCCTAGTTATCTCGGAAAAACGGATATTGCTCGCCATTCTTGGAGCCAAGCTCGTAATTGCGCCGTTATTTTATTTTGACATGAATAAAACCAACATAAAACTTGTTCAGATCTTTGAAATCCTTCTATAAACAGTAGGAAAAAATGGCTACTTCTGGCACTAAAAAAGAGTCATTTCAAAGGAAATGCTACCCGTCAAATCCGGGATGTTTTTAAAAGTTACCACCTGGTTCCTGTATCACTCAGTTTACATGAGCTGTCTACACAAACCTATCCAGAAATGTATCGCCTTTTGCACATTTTTATTTTTTATTTTTCCGTGATATTTTCTGAACAAGATAAATAGATGATACGACATGGAAGTTTAAAAGGATTTTTTTTTTCGCAACTTAAGCAAGTGAAGATATCTTTCACACTTTTTGAAAAAAGTTCTTGTGCCAAGGATGCAAATCTTATTTTGAAAGAGAATATAAATCTTTTTAATTAACATCTTGATAAAAATGAATGATTAAAAATTTTGAGAGAAGATATGAAAAATAGTGCTTTTGGAAAATTTCCTTACGCACAATGAAGAACGCTTTCATTATAAATTCATTATTCAATTAAATCAGCCAATTGCTGATGGTATTACAATTTGTTAAATATTACAATTGTGTGAACTGTCGATTGCTCAATATTTTTGTGTGACAGTGATATTATCGTATTTTAACTAATTTCATGATATTTTATTTCTAAAGAATATCTGAGCATCAAGAAAAAAGTTTATGATAAAAAAAAGCTTATATACAGCGAATTTCCAAAATAAATATTAATTTTGTCGTGCATCATTAAATATTTATAAATCTAAGTAAAGTAATGCTGTAAACAGGTACGATATTATTACTGTTTTTGAAACAATTTTAACTTGATAACAAACACTTTTATTTATTTGTTAGAGCATGCGAAAATCTTTAACAATGAAAGTTACCAAAATGGCGAACCTTAGCATAAGTAAAAAACATTGGATTTCTCTCAAGTGGAAATCTGGGCTATCAGATATGAAATAGAATCATAAAAGAGAAGTCGGCCGGGAAAGTAAATATGTAAGAATTCAGCGTCTGTATTTGTATGTTTCATTTGTATGTCATCAGTCGTACTGCATGTGAATTACTAAAGAATTTATTTTTACACCGTTATAATTATGTTCTAAATATTCTATGATTTTTTTAAAGAAAAAATATTATAATTAACTATTTGTGCATTATTATATGCATATTTTCTAAAGATTCTTTTTTCGTTTCCCTTTTGGTTGCTCATACACTATTGGAAGATTAACTAACTTTCTCTGTAAAAAGAAAATTATAATTTTCATGCATTCTCATTTATTACAAATATTTTTATTTGTAACTACATGTATTTTATTATTAAAAGTTCTCAAAAAGCTAATCTATAGACCATTAACGATTTTTATTCTTAAATCCAAACTACTATTTTAACAAAATTATTTGTGAAAATAACGTTGTATATGAATTAAGAATTCAATGGGGTTTTTTTCCTCATCTAAAGATTAATACAAATATTATCATAAATTAACGCTTTTGTCATTTATCTGAGAATCCTTTTTCAATTTTTATTTTTGCTTAATGAAAAGTTTAGAAAAAGTACATTATTTATTGTAGAAAAATTACAAGTTGCAGGTTATTTGTCAATATTATTCAATATACATTTTCTGTAGTATAAAATAAAAAACAGGTAGGAAACAATTTTATTTTTAGATATCATTAAATATATATCTGTTTTTAACTTTGATCCCAAATTAAATGTAAATATTGCAGTTTATCGATAAGGTTACAATATATCAGTGTTTTTTATGCATTTTGAGTTGTATGATTTTTAGCAGTATGGATGGCTACTATTTTATATAACGTATTTGCCAGTTTTAATTAAAGGAATTACGTAAAGATCATAAAAAGTGATGTTTTGAAGTAATTTATTTTTTTAGTGGTGGAAGTTTTGAAACCATCACACACAGTAGTCACATTCACTCATTCAGAGAACAAGTAAAAAGAATTTTTTTAGTACGGATATGATTTGCTGTGACAAAATCTTTCGAACAAATCCACTCAATTTCAGTGTATTTACCCACTATCCTCACTTATGTAATGACAGCTAGGGTATCGTCCTCCTTGCCAAAAAATTCTATTGGTAGCAATTGGCGGCACAAATGTGTAAATACGACCTTAAATGGTTTTTCTTTCTACCAACGGATTGGCGGTCGTCTGTGTATGGCTCTCGATTCAGCCTTCATCATATTATTTTTCACTGATTGTTAAATAGCGAAAGAATTACTGTTACTTTTGTTTTCCTGGAAACATTTTTGCCACTATCTTTCTTTTTAATTTTGCTTATCTCATGAAAAACACTGGACTGTGCTGTAAAGTTTAAAAAAAAAATGAAATGGAATACAAACTTGTTAAGTTTTCTATTTTGTCTTCAACAACTTCTTTGATGAGTTATACAAAATAGAATAATCATATATACAAAAAAAGGTGAATACTTTTTCTTTTGTGGAATAATTGAAGAAAAAATGTGTTTAATATATATTTATCTATTAGTATGGCCAAGCTGGCAGCCGAATGGTTAGCGCTCTTGCCTTCGGTTCAACAATTCGTGGGTTCGAATCCCACCTTAGGCATGGATGTTTGTTGTGGTTAGGAGCCCACTTTAAACCGTAGGTCACGGTATAATTAGCCCTTGTGTGCAAAAAATGACCGTTGAGCGACAAACAAACAAACATATCTATTAGTATGTGTTTGTCACAAAACGGTTTGCTTTCCAACTATTATAAATTTGAATTTTGAGTTTACCATAAGGTAAATTCGGAGTATAAGTTTTTGTGTTCGAACCCGTCATGAAGCCAAATGGAAACCCGAAGATGACAGCCAAGTGGTTAGCCCTTTTGCCTTCGGTTCTCCGGTTAGTGTGTTCGAATCCCACCTCGGGCTTGCATGTTTGTAGTCGTTCGGAATCCGCTTTAAATTTAGGTTCCGGTTTAGTTATGCTTTCTGTGTATGTCTACTGTAGCTAATGTTTCTAACAGTTTTAAGGTTTCCTCGTTAGTGACGAATGAAACCTTCCTTCCCGAAGGCAACATATTGAGAATATGCTTATGCTTTACGATTGCTAACAAGTGTTGAGCTTTTATCCACTTTTTTTGTTTAAAGAAAATAGCATTTTTGCAATAAAAATAGCGCTACTGCAGTATCTTTTCATTATACGATTCTGTATTTAAAAATGCCTTTGTCTATATAAATAGCTGTAAAATTTAAATATTTTATAAAAAGTTTTTTTTTTTTTTTTTTGCAAACTTTTATTTTATTAAAAACAGTATAAATCTAGAATTATAAAATATTTTATTCTGATAGATTTAGAGGAGGATAAATCTCATATTTTTTTCTAATATTAATATGAGATTAAATTAAAAAAAAATTATATAAATGTATGTTTATGAGTGCATAGTTGCACATACTTTAAAATATTATTTAACATTAATAAATATTTTTTTTCACATTAGAATTGATTTTAATGAAATCAAATTTATTTGCTTAGTGAAATATATTTAATTTGTTCTTTTTTTTAATAGGCATTAACTTCAAATATGTTATTAATTAAAAGTTTTAATTACTTTTCCAGGTGAATAATCCATATGTTCGTGACCAGTGGTTACATTCTATTTCCTGGAAAGTAAGTACAAATCGTTACTTTCTAAAATGAATAAATATTTTTTACCTTGTTTCATTAATATTATTCATATCCTTTTATCTAGAAAAGCCAATATTCAATATACCTTTTACATTATTAAAATCTAGATTGCTTGGTTTTCAACTATCAAATGTACATAGATAGCTCTGGTATAATTAAATATTTAAAATCTGTGTCATTAATTTTCATAAGATTAAATTAAAATTTTAGTAAAATAAACGTTAATTTCTGAACTTTGATTATAAAACTATAGAAATAAATTCAAAGAAAACAATTACCATTCATAATTAAAATCTCTGTTATTAATCAATTTATAGTTATTAATTTATTTTGAAATATTGACAAATAAAACATTCAAATGCTTGCTCAAAAATAATGTCAAATATAATCTGAGTTTTCTTAATTTTTTTGTTGCGCGAATACATAATTATATTTATATGTTAATATATTATTTCAAACTATAGAACAATATTGTTAATTTCGGATAAAATTTATAAATATTTATATAAAAAATGTTATAGAGAGGAATACCCAAGCTACATTGCAGTCAGTTTTTACTTTACGAAAACTTAAACGGATATTAAATGGGAATTTGCATTTCCTTGAAATAATATGTGCATAATTTTGAATATACATATGAAATTAAAAGGAAATATAGTTTTGAGCTAGAAATTGTTAATTTGTCGAATTTGTTGTGAAATTGTTAATTGTTTTTATGTCAATAACGCGAACAAGAATTTACGTGTTTATAACTGCACTCAATCTTTGATCATGTATCATTGAATCAGCTAAGGGATCCTTTCGTATCCATCTTGAGAAAAAATGGAACACAATAATTGCTAATTTTTTTTTTCCATTTTAGCAAACTTACAAAAAATCACATAATGGAATTGATGAATACTATTCGAAAAATGAATTCAATTATTTAAATTTATGCGGAATCAAGCGTATAATTGTGAGTCCCGGAATCGTCATTCATCAGATACGAGCGTATTCCAAAATGTCAAAGTTGTTATCAGCAAAGACCGTTGTCTTGCAGCCTGATAAACTGGCTTTCCTGCAGCACGCGCTCTCACATTTACATCTGTTATGCTTCTCTCCCTTTTATCTCTCGCGGATAGATTGCCCTACTTGTATCTGTGTTGAGCTCTTTTGTGTCCGCCTAGATAACTCTCAATATTTAACCAAGATAAATCGCTTTATTTTCAACTCACTCCGAAAGAGATTTTAAAGTAAAAAGGGTTTTGAGTACAATGCGTGCTCAAAATCGAGATAAAAATCTACCGAACCGCTTTCTCTCTTCATTTCGTGAGAAGTATCTTAAAAAATTATTATATTGGTATTAATTTAAATTAATGTAATGCTTGTCAAATGTCTGCTTGGACATTTAAATTGAATAAAAGTTATCAATTTTGAGAAATTAAATGTACTTTTATTATTTTAATACGTGTAGAGACTATCGATAGTGTAGTAGTATGCCCACTGTGTTTAGAATTTACTAAAACGCTTCGTGGTTTGTACTTCCACCTCAGGAATGGATAATTATAGGGATTCGGAATCCAGACTGAATTATAGGGTTTGGTCGTAGAGCTCGTGACTTAAGCAAAAATGACTTAAGAAAGACTAACAAATTTTACGCTCTTTTTGGAGTGGAAGGTTCCTAGTTCGATATCAACAATTACTATTCAACCAAAGAACTATTCAACTATTTGTGTTTTCTGCAAACTCATCTGTTAGGACATGTTTGGCAGTTATCTGGATACCTTCTCTTTCAGTATGTGTGAATACGGCTTAAAGACAATAACAGTGAGTGTCAAAAAGCTTTAAAACAATTTAGCAATTTAGGTTGTCTACTGTGTGGCTTTGGTGTTACATTCTCACATATGAGGATATCCACTGTATATATAAATGTTGCCTGGGCTGGTAATGGAAGGTTTAATATTTTGATCTGCATTTCAATAGTGTATTGATTCGATTCCCACTTCATAAGTTTTTGTTTTTGGAATCCACATGCATTTGTGAGTCATGATTAAGTTAGATCTCAAATACAAAAAAATAGCTTGAGTGACAATAATTCTTGATTGTATTTAAAAGGTTAAAAATCAATTCTCTTTTTTTCAAACAATTTTTTTTTAAAAATATACCAATTATAGTTCATTTTATTTCTCATTTTAATCTCCCATTAGCCTTTTATAATTCACTATTATTTCCATAGTGCCCTTGTTTTCAAAAACAATATACATAAAATCAAACGTAAATACCAAGCCATATTTATATTAGAAGACACTTTTGTTATTTTTTGTCTATTGCCAAATTTGTTTATTTCGGAGGTTAATCACTGCTTTTTATTATATTTAATTCCATGATCTGGTGCAATTTTAAAACTTTTTGATAAAATGAGGCTGTTAGCTGCAATTTATTATATTTAAACAAATTTGGCCACTGCATGAGCAGCTTTGTTATTTTTCTTCCGTGACCCTGGACTCATCAAACATTTAAGTGATACCATTGCTCAGAGGAACCAAGGAGTTTTATTCTTCCGCATATTCTGATAGAAAGTAGATATCTGCTTAGTCAAGATCCACTGGAAAGACTAACAGTGGTCACAAAGCAATGCTTGCGTAGTTAGAAACTGAAGAAATGGAACGTGTTGAATGCATTGCTTCCAGTGACTGTTGTGCAAACAGTTTTGTAGATCTTGATCTGAAGAGCTTTTGGCGATTGCTCATGGCAACCCGAGTGAAAGCATCGTAAATTCGCGGGACATCTTTTCAGGTTTTTTTGCCATGGGCAAAAGGAAAAGTGTACTTTTGTTCGCACCGTTTTGCGACTGTTTGAGTCCTAAAATCTTTTATGATTCTGTCCACCGTCGTTTTACTCTATCCCGAACAAATGCCTACCTTTTCTAATGTGTCTAATAGCTGACCTTATGACACTAAACTAGCATCAAACTGTTGTTTTCTTGTTATACCAACCTTCTTTCCTGTCCCTAGCCCAGAAGAGTTGTTTTGTTACTATGTCAATATTTTGATCATGAAACATTTTTTATAAAATATCTTATTTTTATAAATAAATGTTTGGAAAAATAAGTGGTATTAATATGCATCGTCTGTTGAAAGTTCCAATGAAACTTTACAATGTTTTCTTTAACGTTTTCATTGTTAAAAGCCTACTGTTCACAAATGAAATCATGACTTGCAGGTCCAATTATAACTATCCATTAAAATTGATAACAGCAAAGTTAATACAATAAAATAGTTTATTGTAATATTTTAGTGTGTAAAAATTAAAAGAAAATTCTGTACATTGATTTTATTTAGTCAATATGTTGAGCTATGAGGCAAAACAAAAAAAATAATAATAATAATTGGATGATATTATTTTAAATTTATTATCATGCAAATACATACACTTTTTTCGACAGAGTTCTTTGGATCTGGCTAGATGAAATATATGCATTTAATTTT
The DNA here is from genome assembly GCA_030067965.1 of Latrodectus elegans. Classification (NCBI taxonomy): domain Eukaryota; kingdom Metazoa; phylum Arthropoda; class Arachnida; order Araneae; family Theridiidae; genus Latrodectus; species Latrodectus elegans. The sequence continues at coordinate 77,164,996 of CM057810.1, forward strand.
GAAATAAAATTTTGCTTTAAAAGTGAAAAGATTCCTTTTTTTTTTTTTTTTTTTTTTTTTCGAACAAAAATCTTAAAAATTACTGGACTTCTGCTATAGTTTATTTGTCATTCTAAGGTCACTTTTTGCTCAAGAGAGTTTATTCAATTGGGATCTATAATTTAGAGTGGATTATGAACCAGTAAAACAACCATATCCAAGGTGAGATTTAAACTTCCCAAATAATGAATTGTAAAATAAATATATATATATTCAATATCTGCCTGCCATTGATCAGTAATGGCTTAAATTGAATTCTGAACCCTAATGACTCCTAGTGGGAGCGAGATTTTTTTAAATATTTGTGATATACTATATATGAAAATATGAATTTAAAAGAGTCGAAATTAAGGAATGGCATCTGAGTCAACTTTATGAAATTTGAACTTTGTCCAATAAAGTTGGTTCCAATTTCTTGTGCATATATATATATATATACATATGTATGTTTATATATATATATGCATATGTATATATATATACATATGTGTGTGTGTATATATATATATATATATATATATATATATATATATATATATATATATACTCTTTGTTTGAGAGGCAGAACTCTTCGTTCATGATCACTTCATTTTCCCCTAATCGATGTATGAAACGTGTTTGACGTAATGCTCACAGGGATGCTTGACAAAGAGCTCCTTTGTCGTCGTCGTAGCAAGGAACGCATCAGTGAATTGTTTTCTAAAAGAGACACAAAAGAACTTGACCTTGTGCTCAGAATCGTTTCCTGCTGTACGCTCGGGCGGAAATAGTAATTATTCCCACCTACTCTTAGCAATTTCGTTTTGGCGTAATACTGAGTTTTTACAATTATTTCTTTTTTAATTTTGGCGATGTTTTTTGAGCAGTTACATCCACACTGTTTAGCGAAATTCAAAAATCATACAAATTATTTTGATAAGTGGCAAATGTAAAGAATATTGAAAATTTCATTTTTTTTTTTTCTTTCTGTGAACTTATATGGTTGAGTTTGAAAGTGAATGGTAAGCACTTGATCTTCAATAAAATAGTTCATGGATTCGATGCTTACCTTGAATGTGGTTGATGTGGAAGCTTAAATGCGCCTGGAATTCTCTTGAAACTGTACGACTCTGTCAAGTTTCAGTATGACAAAAAATGGCAAAAACCAACTTGAAATTCTAGTGTAATGACTGTTTTATGAAAATAAATATTCATGAGAACATCTTAAGTAACATCATTTTATAAATGTAATTCTTTTAAGCAATTAGTGGTTGAAAATAGAATTGTACTCATTTTTTGTTAATCCATAGATTTTTCATGTTATATAATTTTTGTATCACTAAATTGCTATCTACGTTTGTAACAGAAAACTTTTTTTCCTAGTGAGAACTAAAAATGGTTGAATGTCTTTACTGTGTGCTAATATTTTATTTGAAAATTTTAAAACTTATGTGTTCGTATCTTTCTGTAAAAACTTTCTTTTAAATTTTGGTAATAAATGATAATATTTTTTAGTTTGGAGAATGAAAATTATTTACAATAAGCATTAAGTTTTGAATGTTTTATCAGAAATTTATTTACTGCATACTCACTTGTGTGCAACCAAAATGTATTTTCCATTTACATGTTCATCCTAATACTTTCGATCTTAAGAAAAATTTAAAGTGTTATACTGTATTTTGTGAGTCCATATTGTGATTTTAAAATATTTTTATCATATACAAATCGTTAAAATAACTTGTTAAATTATTTGAAATTCTTTAAATGCATAATACTGCCAGTAATGTCTAGTAATTAGACACATTCTAGATTAACACTGTCATTGCATACTACTTGACTTTAGTAGTATGCAGTGGGGTTGTTAATCTAGAATTTCGCATTACTATTGGAAAGTAATATGTTAGGAAAAGTAATTAAAATTTACGAATAATATAACTTATAAATAAATAGGGTTAAACACATAAAATGAATATGCGTTTGATCCTGTTTATTTTAAGATATTTTGAAGTATTCGTGTAGAAAAATTGTAAGCAAAAAAAAGCCTAATTTTCTATTTACTAATAATAGTTAATAAAAAATATCTTCTTTGTATTCTAATTTAATAATTTTTAGAGTAATACTTAAAATATTTTGAATTTATCATTATTTTCAATGAGCTAATAGTTAAATGGTTAGTGCTATGGTATTTACTTCAGAAATTCAGTTAAATATCTTTGGACGTGAGTGTTATAATAGTTTGGAATCCATTTATAATCGTATATGTCTCCATCGATTTAGCTCATGTATTCAGAAGCCATATAGAAACCAACCAACTGAGTATGGTTTTCTAGGAAAGACTATTCATTGATAATGAGCTTTATTTACGTGTCAGTTAAGAGAAAACTCCTCGGAAATACAGCATTCCTTTGAAGTTGGTCATCAGTAGCAGAAGCAAATCTGCACTCTCTTAATTCCGTTACGAAGACCACCTTACCATTGTATATAAATTATGGTGCTTGTGTGCTGTTTAAAATTACAATCGGACAATTATTTTCCTCAGAGCGACAGATACTGTTATTTGGAAATCGCGGTTATTTCCGCAATTCGGGCGCTGCACGTATCTCTTTCTTGGGAAATAAATTCGTGGAAAGGCCAGATGCGGAAGAATTATGCAGATATTTTGCATGACAAGAAAAAAAGATTGGCTGGTCATTTAAGTTTGGAGAAATCAAGTTCAAAAACCTCTCTCTGCAAATTTGAAAGAAAGAACATCCGTTTTCGGGAAATTCACAGACCGGAAGTTCCGCTATAAGTATAAAGAATTGGACATCGGTCATTCATTTCGAGTAATTTTTATATTTATGCGCATTATGTATTAGTCATGCCATTTTTATTATGTTCTGAATTCTGGATAACTTCCATATCTATCCTTGGCAACTATTTTGTCGAAGGCGAAATTAAAGATTTCAGTATCAATTTGCAATAAAATTATACGACTGGAAATAACTTACCAGGTAACTGGACTGTTATTTATGATTTATTAGTGATGCGTTAATGCAATGAAGTTAAAGATTTCAATATCAATTAGTTGTAAAAGCAGTTGACCTAATTAAAAATTTAGTTCAAATCTCCATGGTATAAACGTTTAGAACGAAATGGAGGTTTATGTTGATGAAACTCTTTATTTTATTATCATGTCTTCAGAAAAATTCATGCTAATGATTCATCTTTCCATATTGTATCAAATCCACGAACATTTTCACTAACCATCTATTCATTTCAACCCACAGACTATCAGGCATCCCCTGGTTTCGAATAGGATTTCATGTGGGGATTATTTTGGAATTTTTTTTTATTTAATTTGGTTTATTAATATTTGGTTTTGCCATTTGTTGTTTTTGGCTTATGATATTAAAAACAATCTCGATATTCGAGCCATCAGAAGGCTTGTGTGAGAAGGCTTATGTAAATAATATGTGTAAAGATCAGTATAATAATGTTCCTCCATTCCGTTGGTATGCAGGTTTTTAAAGAAAGATGCCTACTTAAAAATACCGACTTCGTCATTTGAACATGATTTAAAATCACGAGGTTTTTGAGTGTGTTTACCGATGCTGGTATGCAGAAATAGATATTCGAAAATGTGTTTAATTGTGTAAAACATGACACAGCACTATACATTACATATTTTCTCAGTTTAACTTTGTAGGCAACTTTTCCGAAATTTTTGGGGAATCTACTAATTTTGGGGAATCTACAGACGGTTTTTGATAGTTTTGTAAAAATAAGTGAGATATTTTACAATATAGTAAACTCCCATTACAACTGACGTTATTTTCATTTAATTATGAGTAAGGAAGTCTCACTGTGGTCATGGAATAAGGCATTGTTCTTTGGATCATGAGGTTTCGGGTTCGATGCAAATTATTGTTGAACAATGGGATATGTGGAAGTAGGTAGTACTTCTGCGTGTATATTTGTCGTGGTGGATGTTTGGGAGTTTTCTAGGTTTTCTTCCTTTCGGCTCATGAATATGGTTCACTTTTAATGAAAAGTTTACATAATAGATGCTGAAAGTCCTAACAATGGTCTTCGGCAATTAGGCTACCTTCGCGATGTCTAACTATGAATAAAGAAAGCTTAAAAGAATAAAATAAAATTAAACACAATTATTAAAATGCTTAAAAATGTTTTTTAAGACCATCTACAAATCTTTGTTTTATTTTTACAAATACTAAGAATTTATTTTTATGGATATTAATAAACAACAATAATTTCGAAAAACTAGGCTGTTTTTTTCCCCCACGATTTAATATTTCAAAATGTTATTTTAACAATCAAATCCGAAAAGTATTTGTGCTCTGAGATCGATATCATTAATATATGTTATTATGTTTAATTAATTTATCATAGCAATAAATAATTATAAAACTATCTAAACTGAAATTTTAATGAATAATTTATTTGAATTGAAAAGAAAGTAAACAGAAATAACTTTTATTTGTTAAAAACTTGAAGAAAAGGATGAAAAAATTTGAATTTTTAAATATTATTCTAAAACAGTGATTCTCAAACTTTTTTGTCAGTGCACACTTTTAACAATTTCAAATTTGGCGGCACACAAAGAAAAAGCTAAATTTAATAGTTGTTTAACTTCTTCTTTGTGTGCCGCCAAATTCATTTACTACAACATTACTTATTTTTAAGAGACTATGCAATATATATAGTTCATGGTAATAATTTTGAATCTAAAATGATATGTTACAAAAAAAAGTAGGTCCATTACTTTACTAGTAATAAAAAAAGCATAATTTTTATATATTTCAAAAAATTTGGCAGCACACTTTAAGAATTCGGCGGTTCACAAAAGCGCCGGTTATAGTGGTAGAGAATCTGTTCTAGAAGAACAAATGTGAGACTAAAAATATGATTACAAAAATGGATAGAATAAACAGTGTTCTTTTAGAATTATTTTAAATTATTAGGTCAACATTAAAAAGCAATCAAGCCTTAATTATTTACTTAGTAAAAATACAATGTATTTTCTTGATATAAAAGAGAAAATCTTTAATTTTTCTCTGAAGTTTATAAAATATAAACTGTGTACCCATTCAAACTAAATTCTTAATAACTAATATGTAATTCAATATTTGATTTAAAAGTTATTTTTATCAAAAAAAAAAGGCTGTTGAATAAACTTATATTTTGTTAATATTATTAGTTAATACAAATTGTTATTCAATTTTGGCTAGTTAGCCACTTAAATTTAATATGAATGAAATAAACTTAGTTTGGTAAAATGTCAACGTCTTTTAACTCTTTTTAAGTTTTATGAATTTTTTACAACTCATTTTTCATGTTTAAAAACTAAAAATTAATCGAATGTGAATATTTTTTAATTATTGTTATTAAAATATTTTCATTTACACATTTGAATCCTTGATTATTTTAGGAATTTTTAGATAAAATATTATTGGACATATGTTGCGTAAGATATGTTTATAAATACGAACGATACTATTTATAGAAAAATAAAATGTATTGCTAAAAATAGTAAATATAATTTTTAATAAATTTCTGTCTAACACTAAAATTTGTTTTATTTATATTTATGCATCTATTTGTCAAATATTTTTTAGTTTGGTTCTGTATTTTTATACACATTAAGTGAAGCCATTCATATGTGATTGTGACCTTTGGTGAATTTTTATTCGCTTTTCAACAGTTTTAGATTTTTTTCTATGATTTAGAGGGGGGAAGGTAAAGACCGAAGAATTTTAAGTTATTGCTTTTATCTTGCTGTTAACTGTGAAAACTGACATTCTTAAGATTCGATCGTAAATAAGGAGGCGAGACAGTAAAAGGCGCCTTCTCACTTGATCTTTAGAATTCCTCAGAGCTCAACCTCAACGACATGACGAATTGGGAAGGGAAGCAGTAAAGGATGATGGGTAGAGAGGGAAGGTGTATGTCTTCACCTGCCGGATAAAAGGTAAACCGTTAACCACCTGGCAACCGTATGCCACGTACCTGAATAAAAAAAGGAGTGCGCACAGAGGGATTAGTAGCCGAGAGCGAAAGGATACAGGTGACTTGTTGTAAATCGAAGTAGGCGCCAGGGCGACAAGCTCGGATAAATAGTCGTGGGGGGATCTGGAACGTGTACGTCTATGCGGGGCAGGTGAGGGGAAACGACGTAGAAAATTGGGCTCCGGTTTTTCCGCTTCACACTAAAAAGTAGCGCGAAATCTGCAATCAAGGCACTTCGAAAGGGGAGATTCAACCCGGGGAAATTCACCTCCAAGGATCTCAGAGCTTGAAACTGGTGCGTTGGTGAGGAAGAAGAAAACAGCTTTGGTATATTTCTGCTATATAGGCACCAGATTCAGTTATTGTTAAATCTTCAGTATTTCAGTGAAAAATCTTAAGCGCGTGAGAAAAACATTAAGATATTTATGATTTTCACATGCATTCTAAAATCTTCAGTGAAATCTACTTAGGAAACATGTTTGGTAAAGATGGAGAATAGCGAATCTCTTGACAATTTCTTATGAAGCGTTTGGTGACGTCTTTAGTTCTAATAGAAATCGTTTACCAAAATAAGTCTTGTGAGACTTGGCTTGTAGAGAATTGCCGATTTCCAAGGCCGAGCAAGTGTTTTTCTTACACTTAAGATAAAAGTTTTCTGAAATAGTTGTTAGCTTTTTTAAATTAATTTTTAAAATGAATGTCTATAAATTGAACATGCTGTGGAGATAAAAAAAAAAAAAAACATGCATTTAATTTTAATCAAACTTTTACAGATTATGGGGAATATTACTTTAAAGTCAGTATGCACAGCAATATAAAAAAAACGAATAATTTTATTATAATTAATTTCATTTACTACAAAATTACATAAATTTTATGAAACAGGAATGGAATTGTTCTTGCATTACGTAAGCTCATTTTTTGCAATATATTACTCGTATCCCTTTATGGCAATTTTCTTAAGTTACTTTTTAAATATTGAAATCACATTGTTAAACAGATATAAAGGTTAATAAATGAAATGGGATAATATAAATTATGTACTAAAATTTTTTATTGAAAACAGTTAACATATTTTATAGTTTAATGTGTTAATATATTCCATATATATATATATAGTTGAAACATTTAATTATATGGTCACTATGCTATAACTGACAACTTAATTTTAAATTAAATTAAAAATAACAGTTTGAAATGTGTCTCATACAGCTATCCTAACTTTTATTAAAACTTATTCAACCATAACGGTACCGATTACAATAACATTAATTTTTATCCGGCTGCCAACAAGTTCCCAGTAATTTTGTTTCATAAAAATTCTATTATCTTTTTTATATGTTGACAGGCGCGGTTATGAAAAAATTATTTAAAAAAAAATGTTATTATCCTATACTTCTTGATATAATTTAGACATTTTCCAATCAGTTTCATTTTTACGTCATTCCAATTCATACTCAACTAATAATGATTTGTATGGTTTCCAAAAAAAAATTGTACCTTGTTTTTATAAATGTTCATTTAAATATAGAACTATGCTTAGATTTAAGATGAAGTATTTAAATAAATTGTGATTGCTAAAATTGATGTCAAAACTACGTTAATTTGGTGTTCGAACTTTTGTACTCGGAATAAATCAAGAGTTACATAAATAAAAATATTCTCCGATTGATTTTAAAATAACTAAAACTGTTTTATAAAAGTGGCTATTAAAAATGTATTACAGTATTTATCATCAGAGGTGATAACATAATTAATTTAAAAATGCTTTTTGTATTCGATAATTTTATTTTCATTGTTTTTCATGCAAAGAATTTTAAATTATATTTAATAATCTGAACTAGAAATATTCGTTCTAATAGAAAGACTAAAAATGAATAAACCTAATTCACTAAGTTAAATTCTACATTAATAATACAGTCTTCACACTTCGTAAAATTATATTTCGCATTAGAATTACATTCTAGATCATTTATAATTTCATAGGTACGCAAATTTTTCTGAATAATTAAAAAATGCTTTTCGTGCTTTCCAAAATTTGTTTCTATTATTTATCCAATTAATATATTGTTCATTCAGTATAAAAACAAAATTTGATGCCATGGTAACCTGAATAGATTTTAACTTAAAAAGCAAGCCGTATAAACAATTTAAAAACAATTATGCTTTTATTCCCTGTTACAGTTTACTTACAGTTTATTCCCTGTTACAGTATGGCTTCTGTTTACTTTCTTGTTTATTGTTGTAGTTGGATATGATTTATAATTCTAAGTGATGTCACGGTTGTATGCCCATAATTATCTCTAACAAGATGCGCTAAAGGTATTATAAACTTTTGCAAAATGTTTGTTAGATCTACTTATTTACTGTATAAAGAAAAAGTAGTTTTTTCGGCCTAGAAAGTGATAGTATTCAATTATAAAATTATTTAAAATCGAATGAGCCCATAAATTGTATTCTCATCTTTAATTTTGTAAGTGTATTTTAAATCAGTTAAAAATTTAGTTGTGAATTAGTATAATTAATGAATCATATGATTTTTTTATGCTCGTGTATTTTAATTTCGACATTTCTGAGTGACATTTGCATTCTTACGATATTTATATTCAATTTAATTAAATGTTATTAAGATCTAAAAATATAAATTTCAAAGCTTTTGCATGGTATTGAATTTTTAAAATCTATATTTTGAAATGAAATGAAGAAAAATTTAATCTTTCACATACATTAAACATTAAAAAATACAACCTTTAAATTTTAATTGGTGGATTTATTGAAAAAGATAGCTCAATATAATTCTGTTTACATGCTTATTATTAAGGTTACACATTCATGAAATTAAATTCATTACGACGTGTATCGCTACAATTTTTTTTTTTTTTTTTTTTTTTTTTTTTTTTTAAAAATAGAAAAATAAAATGTTTAGTTAAAAATGTAATAAGTGTAATAAATTGTAATTTGATGTGCTGCGGGATTGATTGATTTTTAAATTAGAATTACTAAAATATAAAAATATAATAAACATATAAAAATATGTTCATACAATAAATTAAATTTATATTTCAGAATTTTCAAGGAAAATTAAAAAAAAGATATTTTTTTAACTAAATTAATTAAAAGTAACAAAATTGATTGAAGTGTTTGTATATGTGGTAATTTTAATGTTGATAATTTTTTTAAGCATAGAAATTGTTAATAACTTATTTTCAGCTGACTCAATAGAAATAATAAGACCGTATCTATGAAAATAAATATGTAAATTGCTCTTTATTTCCTCTACACTTGTCATAATGACAGATTTTTGTCATCAGTTATTTACAAACAATATATCAATGCAGAAAGGTAAATCATTAAGTTGTCAGAGTGATACTAAAAAAAATTTATCATTATGTCAAACTATATTCATTTTCACTATTTTTATCTGTTATAATTGAAATTTTATGCATCGTTATTTTTTTATATATTTATTTCTTTGATAAATATCATTTTATAAATTTTTGGCATTAGATGGCTGTCTTTATTAATTTAATGAAATAACTATGCATATATTAAATTGAAATTTCATTTAAAATATTTTTTACTTGCTGTCCCTCTATTAAATTTTAATTTTTAAATAATTTATTTATTTATTTTTTTTTTATTTTTTAAAAAGTACTTTCAAAATATTTTTCAAAATTATTATATTGGTATAAAATTTTCAAATCATGAAATCAATTATTATAAATTCAAAATTTATTTATAAATTTTGTAGCAATTATACGATGAATCAATAAATTAAAAACTGATGAAAATTTTAAGGAAAGTTAATGTAGATTATACTTTTTAAAGAAATTACTATAACACACAAACTATAACCAATTAATATAATGTAATTAAATTTTAAATTAAGTTATGAAACGCATTTTTTAAAATTTTTAACTTTCATAATAACACAGTTATGACTTATAAATCAGGAAATTGGATTTATTTTTGCAGTAGTTTTCAAAAGAATTCTGGCTATGTCATACAAATTTATTTAAAAAGGAATGAGCGTATAAAAAAGTTCATTGTTTTTAATATTTTTTGAACAAAAAGCAAGTAACTTCAAATAATCGATTATAAGCTTTATTCAAAATCAATTCAAATTAATTTTAATGCATTTTTCTTGAAATCTGCTATTTTTTACTTTTGTAAGTGAAAGTGGTAAAGCCACAATTGCCCAAGGGCATCATTTTTATTACCAAAAAACTTGGTCTTGACTCAGCCAAAGATCGTCTTGGTAAAATCTATATATTTTAAAATTGCGGCACAATAAAGCAGACTATATATATATAAATCAGTGTCTGTTCAAATTAACATTAATGTTTTCTATTTTAAATCAACTATTTTTGTTTTCATAAAAAATAGGGAAAAAACCGTGATTTACCAATTTTTCTAAGGGCGTCTGTTGCAGCATAAAATTTTGATACTGAAATGTAGCAATGAAATTCGCACAGGAGAATGATATTTGATCTAAGTGTCATCATGTCAGAATGTTTCAGAATACTATTGCATAATCCACGAATTTTTGAAGGAATGGGAAACAGTGGGAATTGAATTTACGAACTGTTGAAATGAAGACTAGAACTCCAGCCTTCACTTCAACAATTCGTGGATTTAATTCCCACTTCAAAAAAGGATCTTTCTTGTAATTCAAGAACCATTTTGAAGATGAATCCTGGTTAAATTAACCCTAATGGAAAAAAAATTATTTTATGCCACATCAAATAAATTAAGCCAATCTCTCTTTCGCACTCTAGCTAGTATGAGAAATAAATATATAGTACGTATAAATTGGCTTCGTATAAATTTAAAAATTAACGATTATTTAATGCAAGATATAAAATTTAATGGAAATGTATGGTTTTAGGAATGTTTATTCTTTATTTAGCTTTATTCAAAATGTTTTATCCAACGAAATGTGGTTCACGTACGTATCAACTAAAAACCAATCGAATAAGGTATGGCACGCTTGAAATTTCACTCTAATTGTAAACTTATTAAATATTAAAATAGAGACTCTTCTATTGTGTTTTAATGCTTATCTGATTGGCATTTTGTTATGGAAACACAACAAACAAATTCACTGTAGTGAATAAAACTGGTGATTTTGTTTTCGGTTTCACAAAAATCGACCTATAATCGATAACAAACATGGTTATTTTTTAAAAGAAATTACACTAGATACATAAAAGGGAAAGGTCTTTAAGCCGTAAATATTTTTTCCAGCTTTTATTCATAGATCACAACTTTAACAGACAATGCTTCTACTCTCAAATATTTCCAGAAGGGTGTACCCAACTTTACATAAAATTCAAACCTCCTCTTCTACGTTTTTAACAAATTACAAACGCTATAATCAAAATTCCGAAATGAAACATAGCCTATGTTCTAAGTTAGGCAGAGAATAACATAATTCTTAATTTCTGATGTAAGTTCTATTCCATGCTGTGTTACAGCTTTCAAATTAATCCAAAAGAAAATTTTGGTGGATACACAAATTAGAATTTTTTGCATTTATATATCCCTGAATATTCATGCTTATTGACAGACGAAAAAATACGTTTTTCTGAATGTCAAATATTTATGGCTATTAATTGATGTGTAATATCAGACTGAAACATTTATATTATTTAGCATGGTATTTAACAGAAGTGTGGGAATAGAATGGAAGAACAGAGCTTCACGATGAAACAATATCAATTAATTTCCATCGTGTTGATCTGCCAGTTTGTAAGGTTGAGATCTTTCTGGATTTCCTGCCCTCGACAGGTGAATACGCCCCTCTATTTTTGAAAATTCCCGATTCTCTCATGGTGTCAAATTAATATGTTCTTAAATACTTTTTTCACTTTTAACAATAGTTCTTAATTTTTCTCTTGTTTACTTTACTATATAAGCTCATTGAGAAGGCCAGGACCCACACAGGGTTGTAGTGCCATTGTTGATTGATTGATTACTTTACTATTCGTTTCTGCTTCCGTTTTCTTAGGATTTTGGAGATTTCTTATTCATTGAAAGAGGCACGCGACATATTAAACTTTTAAAATTGTGTTTTGAAATTTTTCTTAAATTTATATTTTTAATTTCTTTTTTATTTTGAATACGTAAATAAACGTCTTTTATTGGTTTAATTTCTGCTTGATAATTGCTTCTCTCCATGTAGATTTAAAAGCACGAAGCGATACGTTATAAACATTTTAATGCTAATGTTTTCATACCAGCAAAATTCCTTTATTCCTAACTCTCTTCAAAAAATGAAATGCTTCAATTTTTCTTTTATTGAATTTATTTGTTCTTTGGGCATATATAAAGCGGAGTGATTCTCCAAAAGGATTCGCCCACTCTCCTCTCTTCCCCGTTTCAGGAGATCTACGTCATCGTGAATTATTCCTCATTGTTTGGATGGCGTGCTCAATGCATCATTTCCGGATATCGATATCAATCCCTTAATTATGAATCTGATATAAAAATAAGAAATATCGCGTGATACCAACGCCTTCGCTTATATCGACATCGACTCTGATTTATTTAAATTTTGCTCAATATTCGTGAGGGTAAGGTGAAATCAATTTTTTTTAACGAGTTTGCTCTGCGTAGATGCAGGATCGCTTTTTATTGCTCTTGCATTCTGAATCGTCATCGAGTTTTAAGTGGAATTGATGGCCGCTTCAGAGGAATCTAATTTTGCGACTGAATGCGGGGTTGTTATGGTTGGATGTTTTGTGACGTTGTTGAGATGTTTCTGATGTGGATATCTTTTGCTTGTGACTCAAGTTCGAGCGAGGTTGATTCCGTGCTTGCCACTGCGCGCTTTTGTGAAGGTAAGATAAATGTAACTTCTTCCAATTTTCGTAAGATTGTGTTGATGATTTTATGGATAGTTCTTAATGCTGAATCAATTCGTGGTTTAAATAATATTTTTTTTAATATTTTAGTATTATTTTCGATTATATATAGACAGAGAATTGATTTAAATCCTTAATTTTTTTTTTCGAAATGGGTTTTTTCTTCCTTTTAATGCTGCCTTAAATTTTCATTTGAATTTCTCTATCATTCCGCGAAATATTTTTATGGTTTCAATGAATGCTTAAGGATTATTTCCTCAGGTTGACATGTTCTGGTTTTTCAGTTCGGTTAAAATGTCTTCCAAATGTCGCTGCAATATTACACCAACGATTAATGAATAGCCCGAGCAATCAGCTGTATGGTTAGCGATCTGTCCTTCTTTTCAAAAGTTTGGGAATTCGATTCCTACTTTGCGCATGCATGTTTGTAAATATTCGAAATCCACTTTAACTGGCCTCGGAAGAATCAGATTTAATGTGAAAAAAATTATGATTAAATGAAATGTCATCTGATTTTAGTATTTAGTCTTCATTTTATCACAAGTATCGTGTATCTTTTTTTTATCTCAGAATTTTTACTTTTTCAAGAACTAAAAATTGTGCAGTATCTAAAAATGATTTGCTTACCTTTCAATTATTTATTTTGAATCGTTTGATATTCCTTAGCGATTGAAAAATGTTATAAAGCTTATGTCATCTAGTTTAACTGTAAAAAATTTATGATATTGCTCATTTGCCGAGGGCTGTATTAATTTGTCACAAGTAAGGAAAGCCAAAAATATTTCCCAAACTCTTATCTCCACAAATGCCGAGGTGGTAGCAAAATTTTTAATGATGTTACTTTTAGTTCAACAGCTCGTAGCTTTGAATCTGCCATAGGATATGGATGCTTGTAGTGGTTCGAAATCCACATTAAACAGTAGGTTCTGATATAATTAACCCTCATCTGCAAAAAAATGGCTATTGAATGGTAAATAATACAAAAATATCCCGAAAAATGCATTTGCTGAAGGTAGAAAAACTAAATTCCTCTTTCTTTGTTCATTGATGCTGAATTCAAGCTTTCTATATTTCCATTTCGAAGAGCTCGGAGGCTGAATGATTAACTCTGCTCTTCAATACAACAGTTCATGAGCTAGATTCTTACCTCCGGCTTGTATGTTCGTATTCAAGATCCACTTTAAATTTAATTCCTAATCCAGTTGTCCTTCATGTGTATGAAGTGATTGTAGAACCTGAAATTAAACTAATCGAAGAGTATTATTCGGCTGCAAGGATACGATGGTTATTTATGTTAAATCAAGTACCATTTGCCTGTAAAAGAAATATATTGAAAAAAATCTCGAATAAAATACAATTATATACTCACTGCAATTCGCTTTGTTATTTTCAAAAATTCACTTATATTAAAAATTATGATAATTGATTCAAATTATGAGAAATTGTTTCGATTGCATATAAATTATTACTTTCTCAGATTTCGAAATTGACCATAATTGAGCATAATAAGTATGAAATAGACAATGTTTCTAATTTTTTTCTTACTTTTGATTATATTTTGTTACGAAAATGGTTTGACTTCTGTCCTTTAGACATGAGAGTGGATGTTTTCCGCCGATAAAATTAAGTGGATTTGTCTCTGCTTCTTGTGCAATCTCACCGTGAAGAAAGGAACTTTATCTTTACGCTTGGTGCTTGTGTCATAAACTCTGCTAAATGACTTAGATTAACAGCATTACGTGGCTGGAATGGTGAGACAAAAGTTTTTTGGTTTGTTTGTCTGAGTGTCTCCATCTAAATGCTGATGATTATCGATTCATCATCTCCTTTTATTTCAAATTAAAAAGTGTTTCAACTAAATTTGCTTAAAAATATTGAATTGATTTATCTACATAATAAAATTTTTTATTTCAGTCGAATTTTTGACCAAGATTGAAGTGAAAATGGATGCGCAGAATGGAATGGCATTTACACAAGTTAATCTTTGAGTAAATCTCTAAAAAATAGAGCACTTTCGCTTCAAAAGTTTTGAGTCTAGATTGTAATTATTTTAAACAGTTATTAACGCTAATTTTAATTCGCTGTAAAGTTGCTTATATCGTGCTGTATAACTGTTATTATAAAAAATATAACACCATTCTATAAATCTCCTTGGTTTAAGAACTGGGGCATATGATTCTTTTCTCCTTTTTTAAATTGATCTGTATGCCTAACTGTTAAAAGTAAAGAAAAAATATGCCATCGTGAATCCCCCTTCCTTACTCGGTAGAAAACATATGTTTACACTTTTCTCTATATGCCGGCGATGCGAAATGCATGGAAATGCGAATGAAAATAATTCCAAATTTAGTGATTGTAACTAAAGAGAATTTACAAACGTTTCACCCAACATTTTGTTTTTAACTGATTCATACAGGAACCGTATTTCATAGGGTAAGATAACTTTTGAACAAAACTAAATAGTATTATAAAAGATATATAAAAAAAAACCCATAAGAGAGAACATCTAAAACGAGTTGATATCCCATGAATGCTGACCTGCTTGTTTATTAATATTATATTCAATTCATTCTGTGTGATATTCGGAATGAAATAGCATAATGTCGCCTTCCGTTTTAAAATGGATGTAACATTCTTCATAAGTTATTAATTCTAAATAATTTTAAACACTTAAATATTTTGATATATTATAGAATATATTTCAGATTTCGATATGTGGTATGGAGTTAGGTAATAACAATATTGAAATACGGTTTGAACTAATATATGAACTTTGTAAACTAGGTAAAGCAACATAACAAATATATGAGCACTAAAATGTTATAGAAGCTTAACTTTTTTATGTTTGAAGTTTTGAAGTTTAATGCTGATAATAAATAGAAAACTAAAACCTAAATAGAATTGAAATTGTGTTTCTAAGTACAAAATCAAACTTATAACCCTCCCTGTTTTAATTATTTTGTTGATTTAAGAATTTAAATGTCCGATTTTACATCTCACAAATCCTGAAAAATGTCGAAATTTGAATTCTGCGTTCTTTTTTTCGTAATTTAGCGTACATAAAAATAAATAAATAAATAAATTATTTTCCGTCCCGATGTAAAAATTGAACATCTGAATCCTTGAATCTGGCATTTCCTAGAAATGATTCGCGAATTAAAAAACCGAATTGCATTGTATATTTTCGTCTCATTTCATATTTATATTATGAAACGATCCTTTATTTTTTGGCATTTTATTTTATGATTTCACAAATCTTACGAAACATATAAAATTAAAAATTAATTAAATTACCGTGTGTTTTTCTCCTTAATTCGTGCTTACATTAAGAAACTTATTTTTTATTGATGTAAAATAGAATATTTTTATACTTAAGTCTTATAAATTCCGAAAAAAAATTCAAAATTAAAATATTCCCCAATTATGTGAATTTTCTTTTAATTTACATTTATGTTGGCAAGCAGACATTTACTGATGTACTAATGTCATATGATTCACACAAAGTTTGAATACCAAATGTTTTTTTTTTTTACTTCAATTTTATATATTAAAAATTTAAACCTTATAACTCAAAATTCTAATAAGAATATTTAACAAATAATAAAATTTCTCATTGAAATTACATGTTCTTGACGTTTTAAATATTACATAAGATTTAATTAAAATTGGTATTTTTATATTTCTGTTTAAATTACTGTGATCACACACGCATACACTCTCACAGTTCAGAATATTAATTTCATACAATTTCACAGAACTGAACTGATTATAGTATTTGCTTTAAGGAATATATTGAAATTCTTACATGTCTAAATTTTCTCCAAAATTCTTAATTCATCTAGATTATTTTTGGTATTTATATGTAAAGTATTTGGGAAATAGCCATTTAGCAATATTTTTCATTTAAATTAAGTAGTATTGTCAGCAAATTACTTAACATGACATTTTGTTTTATTCCATATTTTATACAAAATTTTGTAGTGTATGTAAACACTCAATATTTTCTGTATGATTTTAATTTGATAAATACTTTAATCTCCTGTATTAAGAATATTTCTTTTTAAATGAATTTCCCTTTTTATTTCTCACAAATGCGAAAGTTCAAAATAAATAAACAGACTGAACATCTATATTTATTTCTATGTTTATAAAACTTATCTTTCCCTATACTTAAAATTTCCTGTTAAATTTATTACAGTGAACACTAGGCATGGAAATCGTGCCATTTCGTAAAACAAATGCAATCAATCGAATGTCATTCCACACATAAATCATCGAGAAGAGCATCATGGGAAATCTGTCGTCGTTGATTCGTGATATGTTGTTGCGCGATTCAGGGGAAAAATATTACAACCATGTCCCACGGACTATTTTGTTTTGCAGGGTTTACTGATCTGCCATAAATCATGTGGCGATAAAAATAAATTTTTATATGCCAATTTTTATTTCTACGTATGTTTTTAAATTTCTGCTTACATTTATTTATTGCCACTTTTTTTCTCTCTCGCAAAAAATGTTTTACTTTAGAAATTTCCTATTATGGCCGTATTTTATCCCAATTTTCAAAGTAAATATTAGAAGCATGATATTGTTGATTCATTTATTCACCGTTACTCTCAGATTTGTGATTATAGGTATTGGTCTGATTATACCTCATGTGAAAAGAAAAAGAAAAAAGATCGTTAAGCAACAACTAAACTCAGTTGTTCTTATTTAGATTGCATGTTTTAGAATTTTGTTTTTACAAGGAGATGCGGGTAATTTGGCACGCGATTTTACTATCCAGAATGTGTGTATTGGGTTTTATTATAGCTCCCATCCAAGACCGTCATGTTAGAGAGACTTATAAGCATAATACTTTCGGATGATCTTATTCTCTGCTAGTGATTTGTGGAGATTTCTAGACCAGGTGTCGATCATCATTTCACCTGGTTTCAAGATTACAAAGATGGCGACTGACTGAAGAGATTGGTCAGCAGAAACGATGATATTTTGTCAATATATCTTAACAATATATTATTGTAGAAAACGTTCTTTCCAGTTTAAAAGGAATTAAAATGAAAATGAAGTGATTTTTAATTTAATTTCTCTATACCCTGCATTTTTAAACTAACCGTTGTAGTTCTTATTATCTATGGCTTTTATTTAAACCTCTAACATTGATATATAGCGCAGCTTAACTTCATTGTACCTTGGGCCACAAAACCCAACCAATTAACATTGATATAAACTCTTCGAAGATAAGAATGATAATAGGTTGGTTAAGATATGTCACTTGAATTCAATACAGCATGATTTTAAATATTAAATGCATCAATTTAGGTTTGCAGAATCCAATATCACCAGATGTCATTATCTTAGTATTAAATGTAAGAATTTTAAAATTTCGTTTCTGTACATTTGTGTTTTACTGATTTTTTGTCAATAGTAAGATTAAATTCTTCAAGATGGTAAGTTTCTAAGCAAATGGCCATTTTTTTTACATCTGAAAGATATGAGGACATTCTAGTTTTACTGAAACTCCTTGATGTTAATATTAGGATATTAAAGTATCACTGTCTCTGCTTTTACCCTCTCTACATTATAGATCCTCCTGAATGGAGTAAAATGTGCGTTCTCTAGGGATCAAACGGTACATATTCTGGTCAGACGTCTTTCTGCTTTCTTGAGAATAGATGTGTCAACTCTCTTGTGTATCATTGGAAACGTTCTTAAATGTTATTATGTGTACCACTGCCTTCTCTCTACTTCATTTTATACCTAAAAGTAAAGAGGGATTTATATTTAACTTGAGTTTGCAAACAAATAGGGAGCACTAGCTGTGTGCAAGAAACATAGGTTGTGCAATGAACCAAAATTAATTAATTGCACTGCTATTAGATTTGTATCACATTGGAAAAGGTATAAATCTATCGTATCAAAGTTCTTATACTCATTATACATATCATGTGCAATTTACACCATCCAATGCTTGCTTTTACAGTCTATATGAAAACAGAATGAAATATTCTTTATAATATTTTTATTGTTCTTTCTTAAATTTATATTATAATTTTTTCATATTAAAAAATACAAACACACCCATAAATTAAACATAATTTGTACATTTTGTTCGGTATTTATAATATTCGATATTTTGTTTCGTTTTCTTGTATGCAAATCACATTTTGTTTAATGTTTTTTTTACTGTGATTATTATATTTTAATTTAATAATCAGTTCTTTAAATAAAATTTTGAAACCCTTGGCTCTCTCAATTGAGTTAAACAGAATTGGGAGTTTATTTATTTATTTTTTTTTACTCCGAGTGTCCCATAAACATAGTGCAAATTAAACACAGGCTTAAATAAAAATCTTATTCTTCCTTTTATACAGTATTGTGCTATTTTAGTTTTAGGACATTATCTTTAAATTTTAATAATGTGGAAATTTTAAATAATATCGTTAAAGATACAATAAATTAATTATAAACTCAATTACTTGTTATTATCACAACATTAACTATAGTTTGTCCTTTTAACTGCAACCATTTGGATGGACACTATTAAGAAAATCCATTTACCTCTATCTGCGCGTGCATAAGAGGATTAATTATTAATGAGAAGGGTGTGCCTTTCTGTTTATTTTTAATTATATTTCTTGGCAAAAAGTCGACGTCATGAGACAAAGCGATTTTTTTATTTTTTTAACATGATCTTTACTTTGATATCACGGTAATTATATAAAGACGAAAGTGGTGTGTCACAAATATGTTGCAAAAAAAGAAAAAGGGAAATAATCGTAATTTCATAAATCGTTTGAAATTCTTTTGCTGATGATAGGTTAATAAAATATCAATATTGCTTCTAAAATATTTGGAGACCTGCAGCATGTCTCCAAATGACTCCGTATGAGGTCGCCTTCTCCCACTTTAAGAAATTCTGGAATAGATTATACTTATATAGAGTTTTTTAAATGAAATTTTTCCTCAAATGTATCTTTGAATCTCGCCAAAAGAGCAATAATTAAACAAACTTGGCAATATAATTCGTTTTATATTTCTTTTTATTTATAATTATACATGTTGTTTATTTAATAAAAATGACTTTAATATATTATGAATGGATACTCATTAACTATATTCAGAATGCTCCTATTTAAAATACTTTTAGCTTATAAAAAGCTATTACTTTTAGTTCCGACTTTTCAATACATATCTCCTCTAAGCTTCTTTTTAAAAAAAAAATCCATTAAATATTTGATGAAAGCAGTAACTGAGAAAAGAATATTTCTTGTAACAATGTGTGTGTGCATTGAGTTGTTAAACATAAACTCTTAAGAATGATAAAAAAAAATCATTTACATATATTAATAATTATACTTCGCATATAATAAACCTTTGATATCAAACCTTGAATAAAATTTCCGATAACAACAAGTATACCATTTAAGCAAAATAAACACATTTTTCAGCATTTTTGTTTGCTCCAATAATTTAATATTGACATAGTCAATATTCATTCAAAGTCAATAACTTACGTCATTAACTTTGAAATGGAGCATTTGTTTATCAAGCCAAAAATGCTATGGAATAAAATTAGTTTTCCTTAAAAAGTTTGCCCTTACATAAAACGATTAGAATTGTTGGTTATTGATCTGTTGTTGACGTTACCATTCTCCCGGCCCCTCAAATGAAGGCTATTATTGCATATTTTAAGAGATTAAAATAATTCATTCGTAAAGAAACGGATTTGTGGTTGCAATTTTAAATTTGGAATGCTATGATAAATTTTCTCACTGAGGGAAAGAATAAATGCGATCGCCATAAATTATGAAACATTTTGACAAATTCCGCTTAAAGTAACAAGATTTATGTCACATTCAATGATAAATTTATTGGTATGCGTTGCTTGTTTCTCTTTTTTTTAAATTTTATTTATAACTTGGAGATTTTTTTTAAGGAAATAATTCAAAATGACTTACGCTTGATGTGACTTGATTTTTATATGACCACCTAACGGCCTATGGCTATTATAAAATTTTTTAATATCTACCGCATAAATTAACTTCTGGCAGAATTTTCATAGATAGTGGGTTGTATTCACGTGTCCCAAGGGAGGAAACCCGAAAAACTCCCAAATACGCAAATCGACAGATGTGTGTGCAGAAGATAGCGCCACATCCATCAATGTTTTTCCTGTACGTGAAGTAATATAAAGATAGCTGAGTTATTTTTCTCCAAAATGTTAATTTTCCAAAAAAAGAAAATCCGTTTTATCATAGAATTGTATTGAATCACTAGTGATTTATAATACTGATGGAACTGGTGTTGAATGTTTAGCATTGTCTTTTAGTTCAACTTTAACTAAGCCCAGCTTCTATCTCAAGCCTGGATATTTGTAATGGTTATGGTTAGAAATGGACTTTAAACTGTAGGTCGAATAAGCTATTATAAGCACAGTATGATCGTAGGTTTGAATCAAAAGAACCAAAACATTTGTGGCATGATTTTCAACCCCGAAGTCATACTCGATGTGGAGAATATTTAGGAGAGCGATTACCTCTTATTTGATATTGTATGCTGAATTGATTAACTATTCAAATGTATCATGGCGTTTATTCTCAATATTTTCTTTTTTCCATAAGCACTTTTTCTACTCGCATGTAGCAAGGGAGTCATCTTCTTCTGTTCAACAAGTTAGATTTTAATATGGTACATTACAGCTGAGCCGAAATTTACTTGACTTCTTAAAGAATCCCGCGTGCAATAACTTGTAAAACAGCAGGATTATGTGGCTGAACAGCAAACGCATGCCTTGCGTTTGCTGTTCAGCCACATAATCCTGCTGTTGATGCGTTGCTTGATGCGTTGCCCGCATCAAGCGGGATTGTAATTTGGTTAGAGAGAATTCTGCCGACTTCATAACGAAAATAGTTGTGCAACAGCAGTTTTCTTCTGTTTAACAGGCAGGGATTCTAATCTGGAATATTCCACTCCAAAGATGTTGTTCTGCCTTCTAAGAAATAACGTGCTGTAACCCACAGGTTAAATCTGTGGAATACCGATTATTATATTGATCTTGAAAAATTAATCTCGATTCATCTCTAATATTATCGGAGACCATCCGATTGTAAGCCTCGATGTATGCCTTATATTCGGCATACCTTACAGCCCTTTCCTTGAGGGATGTCATCAGGTCTAATGAAGTGAAGTGGTGTTATACAAAGTGTCAATGTCTTCTAAGTATAGTTAAAATTATAAAAAAAATTTTTTTATTTGATTTAACTATAACCCAGTTGATACACTTTGAAAACCTTATTTGCAAAATAGTTGAATAATGTATTTAAAATATCATTGTTTAAAAGCTTAGTTCTGATTATTTTCCTATGATGTCAATAAATGTAAATACCTTTTTTTATTCAGAATTAATATGGAGATAGTTCTGTCTGTAAAGATGTCACATCTTTCAGAGAGCTGGTTCAAAACTCGACTCAAATTATTCATTTTGTAGGCACTTTATGCATATTTCAGGTAGTTGCTGCTTGATGGCTGATTTAGTTATTAGCAGTGTAATAACTATTACATACATAATATTCATTCACACATTTCTGAAGTAATTAGCGTTTCCGTTATCTTCAATACCGAGCTGTCAGCCGAATGGTTAGCGCTCTTGCCTTCGGTTCAACAGTTCGTGGGTTCGAATCCCACCTTGGGCATGGATGTTTGTAGTGGTTCGGAATCCACTTTAAGCCGTAGGTCCCAGTCTAATCATCCCTCGTGTGCAAAAAATGACCGTTGAGCGACAGACAAACAGTTATCTTCATTATCATTATTCAGAATCTACTTTAAACCTTTAATCTTTATAAAAATTGCTTCTTGTCGAAAGCTTGTTAATTAGAGCAAGTTTGTTAATTTTTTAAAACATTGTTAGCCTTCTTGTGTGAAACTAACTATTAAATGAGAAACAAATCAGCTGTTGATTTACGATTTTAATGTACTACCACCTTTTTCTTAAAGTTCCCTATAAAGTACATAATTCACATTCTAACTGAATTAGTACGTAATCACATTTCATCTAAAATCCTAATTAAATTTACTATAGTAACATAAATGAAATATTTAATATTTTCTTTAAAAAAAACTATTCTTAAAACCAAATAATCTATCTTTGACAAAGGATTTGATGAGTGTAAAATTTTATATTAATCAAAAATATCATTTGAAAAGAATTTTTATTATAACAAGAAAAATGATCACTTTATTATTTTTACTAACAATAAAGTAATAAATTTATAATACTCCAGTAGAAGCATTTAACTGAACTTCCATTATCCCCCCCTGCCAAAAAAAATGAAAGAAAAAAAAAGCTGAATTATTATATTTCCCGTTAAACTTTTCGTTATTCGTCATTTTGATTTATTGTACATTCAATGTAATGTAAAGACTATTAAGGGAATACATATTTCGCAGAATTGGTTATTATCCGCAAAATATTTTGCGGGTATGAATAAAAGGCTATTTAAATAATAGGATGGGAGAAAAAAAGACATCTTGTCAACGGTTCTGAGAACTGGTAAACCTGTGTTGCCAATTCTTTGAAAATAAATTAAATTCAATGACAAATAGGTTTTTGCTGGAGTACAGAAATTTTTTATTCATATTAAGTGCATTTTATTTGTGCTACAAAATTTAATTATGATGACGTTCGTCAATTTTTTTCTAAAAGTAATAAATTATGCAATATAATATATTCATATACTTAAATTTTTTACATAATTAGAAAGAAAATTTAATTTTCAATTTCTATTATAAGAAATAATAAAGAAATTCCTTTAATTTTATAAGGAGGTGCAATACTAATAGGTTTTTTTTATTATTATTATTAAATCGTGCCTCTTAAGCATAATTTAAATCTTCAACGTCTTAATTCATGGAAAAAAAGAATTGACAACATGAAATGATGATCATTTAGAATATTGACATGGATTTATATCAGATCTGCACCCTTGATTTGAATGATGGGAGACAAACGATGTTTCTGCTCTCAGCATGTACATCTGTAAAAATGAGTATATTGACATTTTCCTGATTTTCTCCCTTGTGACATATGAATACAGCCCACTAACAAAGAAAATCCACCCTGGAGGCATTATATAGACACTTTTTAAATTCTTAATAACAATCTTCAGTTTTTGAGCTTGTTAATAGATTTAACAAAGCATCCTAATTTATTATTTTGATGTGTAAGACTCCTCATGTTTTTGTGGTAGGGATGCATACTTCAAAACTAAAGCTCCCCAGTTCGATACCAGTCATTGTTGAAAAAGATGGATTAATGTTTCGCTTCTTGTCGGGTAAGGGCTTACAAATTTTTTCTCTTGTGATACATAAATACGTCGTACTGTCTATGAAAAGTTCTTCTGGAAAATAATTTACGTGATGAATGCAAAATGCCTTATTTTTAGACGGTGAGGCTGTCCATTAATATATCAACATGAAGAGTAACCGTTCAAATTGACGAGTAATTACTCAGTCAACAGGACGAGTAACTACTCGAATTGGAATAATATGCGTGGTTTCTGTTCATTTCAATGATAATTAATAGCTTTTTGTAACAGTTGGTCAAATTAAGTATCTCGAAAATGTAATGTCGAGGACACTAGATAACATTATCAAATTTAATGTAGAAACTGCGCTCAATATAAAAGTTAATTGTTTGAAAGTGTATTCTATGATGTAAGAATAATACAATCACTTTATTTTTCAAACATGCCATAACCACTGTTACGTTATACGTCATTGAAAGTTTTGATACCTTGTTGAATAAAATGTATGACTTGAATACTATCCACGATTTGTAGAATTTGATCAAATGTGTCAGCATGTTCTCTATCCGTGCTACGCATTCTTTAATGATTGATAAGACATTTTCTATTCGCTATTGATCTGGAGAATATATAGGCCAGGGAACTGTAATGTAGTTTTGATTGGTTAAGGAGAAATTTTGAGACTTTTCTGCAAGGCGCTCTAATCACAAATATGGCTTATAGTAGTATGTGTAACGAAGAAATTATGATATCGTGCTAAATCGCAGACGTAACATTGACTGACCATTGGACTTGTACTCCATACTAGTCGGTGGAAAGAATGGAATACAACACTACAACAAACTGTTATAATGAGTGCAGGAACCAGTATGTGAGGTATAAAATAGCAAAACAGCCGATCGATGGACTTTAATCTGGGCATTTTAGTGCTGCAAGCATCTGCAAGATGAGTCGGAAAATCACTGTCATGGCATCCAGATGAATTACATTGACCAGATGGTTACAATCACTCCCATCCTGTTAGTCTGTAGAACTTTCAGCTCCCATTAGTCTGTAGAACTTTCAGCTCCCATTAGTCTGTAGAACTTTCAGCTCCCATTAGTCTGTAGAACTTTCAGCTCCCATTAGTCTGTAGAACTTTCAGCCAAATGATTAGTCCTCTGGCCTTTCAACAGAACTTGGGTTCAAATCCCTTTTTGGACATCGTTGTTTGAAGTGCTTCGGGATCTACTTTAAATGTAAATCTCGTTCTGATTTGAATTCATATGCCAAAGATGATCGTTAAGTGACAAACAAAACAAATCCATCCTTCAATCATTCCCTCTTGGGATCACTGATTTCTGATTTGAATTAATACTGTTTAGTTAAAGGTAAAATTTTCAGGATTGTCCGCAATCTCCGTAACTCTTTTTATCGAAACTAGAAACATGTTCAAAGGATTTTCATTTGTTTTTAAGAGACAAGGAGAACCTAAAAGAAAAATAATTGACAAGAAAGATCATGATCTTTCAAACAGTTGTTTCTTCCTTGGATTAATTGACTCTTAGTCGTTCCCGAAAATCACCTCTGAAGCAATGTGCTTTAGTTTTCCAATTACTAACTTTTAGGTTCTTAAGATCCCTTTCAACTACATTTTTCTACCTCTTCTTGGTTTTCCTTGTTTTCGTTCTCCCTGGCATTTAATTTTAAAAATCTCTTACGTTCATCGAGTGTCATCCATTCTTACAACGTTGACTAACCATTGGATTCGTTGCTTGGATATTTTACTATAGGTCCATAAATCAATTTTTGAATTTAGTGGTTGTATATTTCCTCTACCCTTTTTTTAAGTCATCCGAAAATTGTTTTTAAGAAGTTTCTTTTTTCATCAAGATTTTTATTTATTTATTTTTTTATTTACAGTTTCTAATTGCGGCCTCGATTGTTTATTATATTCGGCTGCTCAACAATTGAGATTACTTCTGAAATCCATTTCTGTGTACACTTGGTGCAATGCAATCTGAATGATTCCTACTTAATGTTGAATATTTCTGAGACAAGCCATTCATATATAGTTACTTCAGTTACCATCAAAAAACGTTACAACAATAAATATTTAAATAATTTCCGTTTATTTTTAGACTTTCTTGTTTCATGTTTACAGACGTATTATGAAGCAAGAAATTTGTATTAAGCTATGTACATCTGATAATTTTATAAAACTAAATATTTTTCTCGTGAACTTGATTTTTCTCTGTGAATAATCTTATTTGCTTGGGATGCAGCTGTAGAAGAAATCGATTTACTTTAGTTCGAGGGATTGAAAAACTGTAATTTTAGACGAATAATACTGGTGTAGTATTTGCTTTTAAGTTTTATTTTTCTTCGTGAAGTGACGTCAAACGAGGAATTCACACCGATGTCGTCATCCAGTCCATAAATCTTTGGAGGCAAAGAATGTGCGTAGAGAAGTAGTAAAAAAGACCTTTATGTATTGAAGCGATATTCAATTGAATTCCTTTATTTTTATATACTCTTTTATTGTGAAGAACTTTTAAGCTGTTAGCTTTCATTTCTTTTTCAATTAAACAAAAAATGTAAGAATTGTTTTTTTTTATCGTTCTTTGTAATTATATAAATATAGCTTTTATTCTGTGTTTTCGCGCATTTTTGTCTAGTGAAAGCGGCGTCGCAGAAGAAAATTTGTTATCTGATTATTAATCTTGGGGGGATTTAAAATATAGGCTATATTTCAATTCAAGTTCTATCAAATTTAACTGTGTGGTTAGTGTTTGGATAAATTTAAACTGAAATTAACATAGGCTTGATCTCTGTAAAATTTGCTTAGGCTGGAAGCATACTTCCGAAACTCTTCTAGATTTAACGGCCGAGCTGGCAGCCGAATGGTTAGCACTCTTGTCTTCGGTTCAACAGTTCGTGAGTTCGAATCCCACCATGGGCATGTAGTGGTTCGGAATCCACTTTAAACCGTAGGTCCTGGTCTAATTAGCCCTCGTGTGCAAAAAATAACTGTTGAGCGATAAACAAACCAAACCTCTACTTTTAACAAAAGGTGTGTTGTTATTTCCATCGCTTTTTAAATTCTCAATTATACGTAACCGCTGGCGATAGAGGGCAATCTGTGAGCAACAACATATTTCTTTCTAAATCCCCAAAATGTAATCTTTTTTAAAACGAAATTTACAATGTTTATTTCGTTTTCTGGCAAAATCCTGTTTTTACACTGCAGCGAACGTGTTTTCGGTTCTCTCAATTCATCCCCAGTCAGAAATAATTTGAATTCGAATCAAGAATTCCGACTTGGCAATTAAAGAAAATTTTCAAACGTTGCATGCCTCATTCAGTTTTTATTTCATAATTTTTGTAACTTTTATTCACGAGACCTCCAATTTTTTTTTAGTTTTCTTCAAATATTTGTGTTAGCTGATTACCTTTTAACGATATTTTTAATTGATTTATTCCAACAAGTTCCTTAATATCTCGTTTAGATGTCTACTTATACATTTGTGAGGAATTTGTGTGCATTCAAAAAGGAAATAAATGGAGAATTTGAATGCATTTCTCATGAAATAAAAATAACTTCATTAAAAAGGATTTTATTCAAAAGTAGAAATTTGTTTCCGTAGAGAGTGCTGTATGCAAGCAAATCATTAAGAAGATGAAAAAAAATCCTATAAAATATAAAGAATAATTGTGGTACTGATATTTTTTAACAGCGTGATAACCTTGAAAACATTTATTTTCAAGTAAATAAGCCAAACTTTTCATACAGTTAAAATCACCTAACTCGACAGTTTTTTCTATGTAATGGAAGTTCGTGTTCTTCAGTGAAAACGAAATCCTTCATAAAACAAAAGGCAAATTGGTCAGAGTGGGTGCAGTGGGGGTGGGAGATCCCTTAATTTCTTACCTTCTTATTTATAAATACCTTGAAAACATCTCTTAAAAAAAGCAGTCCATTTTTGATATTAAGAAAGTCATACAACAACCAACATTTTTTAAGCTATAAATATGCACCTTTGCTTAAAAATGTCTAGAATCGAATTTGAAACCTTTAATTCCGAAGAGCCATAACATAATTATACGTGCTTATTAGCTGTGGTAAAAATTTAATGATTTATAAATTTTATAATTATCCAGTGTGACAAAAAATCTCAATAGCATGGAATATATTAATTACCTATATTTCAAACCAAAAAATGTATTTATCCTACAATATATTAAAATTGACTTTCAAGATTTCTCAGGCATATTAAAATTTTTTTAAAGTATTTGATTTATATAACTACAATGCACAACTGAAAATTTCGCTTTTAAAACTAATTTAATGATTCCCCTTTCAAAATATCATATCATATTATATTTGTGTTTACGAAAACAGCGTACAATTTGAAAACATCTGCAAATAATTGAAATATATTATAATGGACTGACATGTGCAATATTTTTCTTTTCAGAGAAATATGTTGAAATACCGAAGGTTGCTGTCAAACACGAGACGACCAGACGTCTTTATAAAAGAGCTTAAAGTAAGAATTTTTATTTTCTCAGAAAAAGGTATTAATCTTTTAAAATTCCTTTCAAGCCTTGTTAGATATCAAATCCCCTCATTTTCAAAATTGGAGCGGAGAGCAATCAATTGTTTCTTTTTTTATTTCAGGAAAATATATAGAAGATGAAACTTGAAGGGAAATTAATAGTTTTTTTTATTATTTTTAATTTGGTTGAAATCTAAGGGAAAGTTTTAATTAATATTTGAGAATTAAGTAATTAAAATATTTTCTAATTAAACATGGCACTTTAATATTTTAAACAGTTGATAATTTAATGAAGGGAAACATGCCAAATACTTTTAACAGTTTATTTAGTTTGACATTTGAAGATTTGTAA
This sequence comes from Latrodectus elegans, assembly GCA_030067965.1. Classification (NCBI taxonomy): domain Eukaryota; kingdom Metazoa; phylum Arthropoda; class Arachnida; order Araneae; family Theridiidae; genus Latrodectus; species Latrodectus elegans. The sequence goes on from CM057810.1 coordinate 77,194,085, forward strand.
TCTGAGTTATACCAATAGGTAAAAATAATTAAATTAGCAGACAAAATTTATGATATGAAAAAAATCCTATATTTATGTTTAATAGTGTGTTTGCTTTGATAAGTCTTATTTATAATTTTTTTGGAATTATATATACGTAATTTCATTAGTTATTTCATCATTCGATAAATTAACATTTCATATTGAGTATAGATAATTTTTCGGAATAATAATGAATGGTTAATTTTAATTTTTTTATTTGGTTAATCCTGGTTTATAAATTATTTTAAAATGTGTTTTCTGAAAGTATAAATTGTTAATTTCCAAAATTCTCAAAATGTGTTAATATTTAATGTTATTTTAATGAATCTTTTCAAACTTTAAAAAAGCCAATTTAATCAATGAATTTGAAATTACTTATTTCTAGATTTTGTTGTTGTTTATGAAACAACAATAAACCGTTTAGTAATAAAAAATAAGATGTGTTTATTTATTTTTTTGTATAAAATATTTTTAGTTACTGTACATTTACTATATTTACATTAATCAGAATAAAATGAATGAATTTACAATTCACTAATTTAGAAATAAATATAAGCTTCTTTAAAAAATGCATTACATTGTGCTATTTCAGAAAAATCCGCGTTAACATATGTGAACATTTACAAAGTGAATTTTTACAGTACCTCTGAACTACTAAACTTGGTTTTTCGATATATAAAGTAATTTTTTTAATAAAGGATATCACAAGCTTTTAAGTAATACAGTTTTTCTTGAAATAAAGAGTTCAAAAATAATAGCTACTTCTAAAATATTTATCGGATATTTATTATTAAATATTTATCGGATAACAGTAGTAGTGAAAAATTTATCTTTACTTTTTCATTTTTAAATTCTGGTTGATTAATTATTGAAGTGTGTAAATATTTTGAATTAAATATGCATAAGAAATTAAATAATGTGGGGGGGTCTCCAGGTAAGTTTTAATTCCTAGATTTAGAAGAATTGTGATCATTGAGCGATATAATTTTGATAAGTTAAAAATCAAACCGTTCAAATTTTATATCCATGATTATTTTGAATAGTTTAAAATAGTTACCTCTAAATTATTCTTTCATTAACATTAAATAGTGAAGAGAGTAAAAATATAATGGTTCAAAGGGGTATATTTCTGTTAATAATTATTTCTTCAACACTAAATGAAGAGTTAATAACATCCAAAGAAATATAGATTTTTTATCAATTTCTAAATTTACTTTAAACATACTGCTTGTGTAAAATTAAGATGAAACGATTAAAATTTTCTGCATATTGCTTAAGGATTCTTGTCGATTTCACGCCTTTATTAATAAAGCTATGTAACGATATAACAAGTATATCGTATCGTATATATAACAGGTATATCGATATAACAGATATAACGATATTATAGATATACATATAACAGGCAAATCTAGTCATTCAAAATTTTGCTAATACAATATTAAATTCAGTTTCTAAAATTTTGTTTATTTGGTGATAACTCAGCATGTTTAAATGTGATCCTTAGTTTTGCCAATTTAGAGACTTATTGCTATTACAAATTGGTATTGAAATGGAAAGAAGAATCTGATGAATAAGTTGAGAATGCTCTAATTTTTGTCATTTCATCATCATTTATCATTCCCCTCATAGTTTCAGATACACTGATTCTAAAGAGTTCAATGGTTTAAAAAATAATTATGAAATTAAAATGAATTTTACTCTCATCTTCAATGTCGTGTATAGTTCTTTGCTGTGTAGACGAGGTTTTTCTTAAGTTAGAGACCGCTAATAGAGGACAAATGTTAGTCTTGATTAAAGTTATGTCTTACTAAAGTGTTAATATTACGGATATGAACGGTTGTTTTATAGTTTAATAGCATCAATTATTATGAAAATTTCACCACCAGTTGAAATTAATGGCAACTTGAATCCAATTTGTGAATTACTGTGTGGTAATACATATAAAAAATATTTTCCACCATTCACTTCTCAATTAGAAAGAGTATTCGCATATTTTTTTTTCACTGTAATGGTGTTCATCTATTTTTCTAGCAGTTCACATTGCTCATAATTAAAATTTTAAAAGTTATTGTATTCCAAAAATTGCGGGGGGGTTTCTCAATACTAAAATAAATGCTCTAATTCTTGTAATCAATTATCATCAAAAATTTCTTTCTCGCTTCTAATCAAAATGGAGACAGATCTCTTTCATTAATTTACATTTACGAGATTTTACATTTTATTATATTGTCATTATTGTATGTTGAAATATGATCTAATTTTTGAATTAATCAATATAGATGATCGAATGTAGCAATGACTATATATATATATATATAGAACCATTTTCACCAGTTTTTTGTTCAAGTATTGTGACTGATTGTGAATGTGACATGTTTTTGTTCCAGGGCCTGGTAGAGATGACTCTAACCACCCCGCTTCAAGATGATTGTATTTATAACTCCCCTCTCGAACTTATATCTGAATTACTTCAAGAAGTAAGTGTTTTATTCTTGATATCTTAACAGCCTTCTGTTCTATGACTTATTTATAACCCGAGGTTTAAAACCAGGGATTCCCAACAGAATTCAGGTAAACCCCTTGGGAATCGAGATGGAGTTTTTTTTAAATAAAATCTCTATACAATATCCCGTATTTCTTATGGGGCTCGATGAATAAACTTAAAAAATAATACAAAAGTATAAATTTAATAAAGCATAAGTTAATGAATTTCTGGTGCAATTATAAATGTTAACATTGTTTTATATCGTTAGAATAAAATGCAACGGAACTTATAAATGAATTATTCTTTTGAAATAGAACTAAATAGGATAAAGATGTAGTAAACCTTAGTTTAAATGACGCTTTATTAGAATATATTTTATATACTTAGTTGTGTGAATATTTATATTATTTATTTTCTATACACAATTCCTTCTTTTCAATGATTTTTTTTATATTATTCTTGTAGTATTTTTGCATATTTATAAACTATTACATACTTATTACAGTTGCAACACCATAAACATTTAACATAAGATGGAATAGTTTATTCACTTTTGAATTTTATTTTAACATTTATATAATGTCATTTTAAAACTTTCAAAGTAAGAGTCAATCTATTGTAACCTATTGTTTGATCAGCTTCTTTTCCTTTAAATAGCTAACAAATTCGATATGTAACGAAAAAGAAATCAAGTTTATTTTTTGATGCTATTGCATTAAATTTTATTTCTTGTCAGTACTTAATGTTATTTTGAAAAATAAAAGCTATTTTGGTAATTTTTATTTTATTTCATTATCGAAGTTGTTCACATGTCTGTAAAATCACGCGTGATTAGAATAAAAATGCGAGTGACTTTGTTCAGTTTGTATTAGATAGCTTTCTTTTATGCTCAATTCAGCTATGTTACTTTTATTATTGCTTATTTATTATTTTTTATTCCAAACTGTTTTATATTTTGAACTGTAAGTGAATGAAGTTAAATTTATAATAGTAAACAGTAAAGAATAAATATATTCTAAAATATAAAAAAAAAGTTCGATTTTTTGTGTTTTTTTCTTGTTTGTATTTTTAAAGAAACTTAAATTTCGTTGTTGACTGAATAATTTTAAATCTCTTACATGCCTTTAAATATTTTCGCGCAAAATCTCCTATTCTTTAAAAAACATACTTTATTGCGTGCGCTTTTCATTATTATTTAACTTTTAAAATAATTTGAATTCCGACATCGACTGAGCAGTTTGAAAGTCTTGAATATCGTTTTCATGTGAAAACATTTTAGAACGAAAGTTTTTTGACAGCGGGTATGTGAACAAACTGTCGCCTTATAATTGGATTTTACTTCTGTTCTAGCCGTTTTCCGGTAGCTGTTGCTTCCGCTACTGATTTTACTCCCAGTAGTGTTGTTGATTTTGTTCGGCAGAAGGGGGGGGGGAGAGAACAACTAAAAAGTTAAAAGAAACATAATGTATTAACTAAACTTGGCCATGAGCCAATGCAGAGGTAAACGAACCGGTCTCCTAGAAGGGAGGTGTGTCTTAATTTCTTGAACAACATCCAGAAATAAAAATCTTCAATATTTATGTTTTTTGTGAATTCGCTCCATCATACAATAATTATAATTCAATTTAAATATATATATATATATATATATGTAATCGATTCTACTTATGGGACTATTATTAATTAAGAAATAGAAATATAATATTCTACTTTTAATTGACCCACTTATAATTAGTGTTATTTAAAATATGAAAATACTTCACAGAATTTTAGAGAATATTTGATTGAAAAAAGCAAACGTGTAAAAGTTAATAATGGTCATTTTAGAAATGTTTACCTTAAAGGAAACTCTTATTCGAAATCTTTAGTTATGACTGCAAATGGGGAGGGAATAGTATAGATAGTTTATAAGAGATCAATTTTGTATGTATGAAAATGTGTTGTATCGAATATTAAAAGCAGTTTCTCGAATAATAATTCACACATGTATTTAAATTTTATTGCATCCGCTTATATCCGTTCTAACAAATAATGGATGTAAATTCGCATAAACATTTATTCATTGACTTGCTTTCTGTTTTACGCTTATAAAAATAAAATGCTCTTTTTATTTATTTTTTTCTCTCCTATAATATTGTAAAAAACGGCATTGAGTAAAGTTCTTTTTCACGCTTTTTACGCAAGTATATGAAACAAACCATATAAAATAATTTGATATTTCTCTCTGTAAAATAAATTTTAAATTACAAACAAAAACTATGTTTATCATTGATAAATGATTAAAACTGCTCTTCAGAGAGAAAAATTAAAAGTTTAATCGCAGTACTAATAAATCAAATGGGATAGCATATTCATAACACGTAGATTTGTTTTTCCTTTTGATCCAAGCCTCATTAATCTAAAATTTTTGCTTAATTTAATTGCTCTGTTTTAGCTTATTTTTATGCGTATCGATTTTTGTTTATTTTTCCATAATTTGTAATGCTATCAATTTTTTAAACCCTCAACTTATTATTTTAAGTAATAATTCTTTAATAATTTCATTGGTGTAGACGTAACATAACGAAAGTGATTTATAGTAACATTTAAACAATAGTGCTGGAAAGTTTCTCACTAAATAAACTTTCTGAGAAATTAACCTAAGCCTGCACATGTAATTACTTTTTAAAAAAAAATGTTCCAAAAATGGCGCAAAAAAAATTTAGCACACCAGTAACACCAGGGAAAATTATGTGTTTATATTTTGTATTCACGTCTCTTTGGTTAAATTCTTTTACCCTACATTTTTACAGTATTCATATACTTGTTGCAATTTTTTTTAATATCCGATGTGCATTATTTTTTTCATAGATAACAGATTATATTTCTATGTCGCAAAGGAAGAAACAATATTCAAGGACCCATCATTCCGGCTTTTAGTTCCAAAGTGATGTCATTTCCCACTTGTAGTGTGGATGTTTGTCATAGTTCAAAAATCGTATTAAACGGTAGATTTAAGTCGAATTACCCCATTAAAAAAATTACCGTAAATTGACAAAAAAAAAAAATACAACTACCAGTCTATACAGGTGAGCCTACAAACCCAAAACCTTTCACTCCAAAGGTTATTATAGCCCTACTATTATAGGCCATGGCGAGTACTGGAATTAATGCTTATGAGTTTTCTAAGCTACCACTCTAGCGACGCATGCATATGGTTTATTCTTTGTGAAATCTCAAGAAATTAATGCGTTATGGTTGCCCAAAGGGCCTTAAGAACAATATTATTTAGTACAAAATTTTCAACCTATTCTGTAGCAAAGTTCTATTTCACAGATCTCATATGATTTACGGCGAAATTTTGAAACAATTAGAGCGAGTTATCTTAGGAGAAATTAGTCCTTATGTGCAAATTAATACAAGTGTGAAAAATGTTATTAACGATTGTCTGTTTTTTTTTTATTTATCCAATTAATTAAATACTCTTTCACCACCGTTCTCCAAATAATGTTGTGCATCGAAGTCAGACAAAAGACGATTAGTTGAACTGCTTTGGGGAACTTTCAATATTGTCTAAAGTGGGGAAAAGGTAAACAGTGTTACATTTAATAGCACTACGATGAAATGAATATATTTCTGACTTTTATGGGGACGATATATCGAAGTTACTTTGAAAATTTTGAGCTGATTTATCACGTGGAGAAAATATTGGCTTGTTTAATTTAAATGGGTGAAAATAATTAATAATTTAAAAGAATTGTTGTAAAGACTATCACTCAGAAGAAATCTGCTATTACTAGTCTGTAAATTTTGATTACATTTTTACTATTTCGGTTGTTTGGAATAGTGCCCGTTTACATCGCAAATGTTAGCATTCAAATGATAATCTTTGAAATATCGACGAAATAAATTGAAATCAAAAATCTATTAAACTAATTAACTGTCGAAGAAATTAAAATTTTAATGTATAGACTATAATAATCGATAAATTTTCAACTGTAATAACCAGATCGTCATGGTAATTGAATAATTAGCGCTTTAGCCTTCAGTTTAACAGTTTGTAGATTTAGTTCTGATCTTAGTGCATGGTAGATTTCATTGGATTACAATCCACACTCTCGGATCCCAGTTGAATTAGCGGAGCTGGCAGTCGAATGGTTAGCGCTCTTGCCTTCGGTTCAACAGTTCGTGGGTTTGATGGCATGATTCTTGGGCATGGATGTTTGTTGTGGTTCGAAATCCACTTTAAACCGTATGTCCCGGTCCAATTAGCCCTCGTGTGCAAAAAAAGACCGTTGAGCGACAAACAAACCAGTTAAATTAATCATCGTGTGCAAAATGTATCCATAAAGCAACAAACAAACCTAAAGGAAAGCTGACCATGACCTCGTGGTTGCATAACACTTTTCAGAGCGAAAAGTCCCGGATTTGATTCTGCCTTCTGCATACACGTTTATGTGATTGATGCATGGGAATTTTCCGAGTTCCCACCTTAGCGTCTTGTGAATACTCTCTAGTCTACAAAAAATAATTTAGGTAGCAATTTACATTGTAAGGTATTTTAATACCGAATCTTCAGACTGCAACATTTGGATGTTAGGCTATTTACTGCGCAATATCTAACCTATTCAGACTGGATCGATATATCTTAGTGTTAGGTCTACTCTTTTTTGAGCATAAGTTCATAGCTTTAAGCCCAAATAATACTGTTGAACACTGGCAGTTGGGGCGGTGTTTCCCCATTCAAAAATATTATATCTGAGTGTGTTCTTAGGAATTTTCGAGGTTTTTCATTATCAATACGTAATAACACCCCAATGTCTTTATAGAAACTATTGTGTTCGTAATATAAGATTAAAATGATCTCGAGTATCCTAATATATGTGTTCTTAAATAGAAAAAAATCTAATTTAGCTTAAAATTGTGTTTAAGCTCACATATATTTAATTTGTGATTAAAAAAAAATTAATTGGAATTAATTTTTAAATTTGACAAAATATTTTTATAACTTAATGGACAATAATCTATGTGTAATCTGTCAACTTTTGCACTTCATATTTTATGAGAAATATGCAAATCAGATAGTAATTATGTTTTATTTTTTAATAGTAAATTATATTTATTTCTCTTAGGCGATAATTACTAAGTATATTTTAATTTAGTAAAATGCTTATTTACAAAATGCGTTTCATCTTACAAAATTAATTTATAAATTTATGTTTCAAATATTATTAAAATTATGGTGTAAAAGGAATTTATTATTAATATCATTAAAATTTATACAATAAATATTATTTCAATTGTATAAAATAAATTTAGTGGTGTAATAAAATGGGGCATTGTATAGTAAGAGCATAACAGCATGGGGAATTTATAACATCCCTTTCTTCTTAGACTAAAATTCCAGAAAAGTTATTTTCATGCGAAAATATTTTTTAAATTCGTATCCAAAATACTATCGTTATGTAGCAAATTATGCAACTAGAAAATCATCTTTGTTATTCGTAGTTTTAAACAGGTATTTTTTTAAGATTTCTAACATTTTACTTTCTAAAATCAACTTTTCAAAATGAAGTCTGCAAACATTTAGGGTATCGTGATTAAAAAATCAAAATTGTAAAAGAATCGAGTGGTCGTGGTCTAGTTTCTATTTCAAGAATTTAATAAAACTTAAATGATACACGACTTTAGACAAACACTAACAATTAATCGAATTCAAATCATATTGACATTAGGAATGATTAATTCATATCGACAGAATTAAAATACGTGTTAACACATTTGATATAAATCATCAACTACTTGTTTACAGATGGCACTCTTATCAGATTTCCAAATGGCAAAACTCTAACGGAAATTCTCACATCCTCACTCATTTTGTGAAGTAAATATAATAAATTAGATGCTAGAAACTATCTTATTAACAATTAATGCCAAAATTACGTCTTGGAATTAAATATTGACTGCATTTTTGTGGGAATTTATATCTAAGCTGGTATCTTGTATGTTTAGAATTCTGACCTTCAGTATAAGTGTTTTAATTTCCACCTTTAACATAGCTGTTTTTAATGGTTTAGAATCAATTTCAAATTACTAATCCATCCCAGTCTTCGAAATATCCTTATTATGCAAAGAAGGTGATAGTAATACGACAAACTAACCAAATTTTTCAGTTGTTAGAAAGATCATAAGATTTGTTGACACTGGAATATCTATAATATTTTATGCAGTGTATTTCTGGTTTTACTCTTATTGTGTTACTCTGTACTAATTTTAACTATAAACAGGAAATTAGTCTGCATCATATAGAAATATAAAAATGGATTTATTATAGAATGAGAAACGATGCAACAGAAAGCTAATATTTGTAAAAAAGAGGAAATGAAAATTTAAAAAAAAAGAAAGTTTTTTAACGTCAACGAAATGTCTTCAAAATACATTTTTCTAAATTAAATATATTTCCGATCTTACAATGTTATTGCACTTCATACGTGCTTTTATTTTTTATTTTGTTAACAGACCTGAGTTGCTTAATTCTTTAAATAAATATTTAATTCGGAATGTTTTCTTATTACCCTCCGCAATTCCAATATAGAGCGACATGTTTCTCGAATTCCACGAAAATGTCGAAATGTAGCGGTAAACGTTGCACCCGTGGGAACACGGGAAGTGGCGTGCCAAAGGGGGGAACACCTGCTGCCTTGTTGTCAGCACCCTCCTGTACATGTCAAAATCAATATCTTGTCTTAGGAATTTTTCTCTTTGAATTCTTAAGAAAATACGACGTTCAATTTCGGTATAGCTTCTATAATAACGATATAAAAATCCCTTATTTGAAATTACAATCAATAGCTTGGATTTATTTTATGTGGTGACTTAATAAATGAGCTCTGTTTTATAAGGCGTCAAATAGTACGGAAATATTACATTTTTGTTATTTTTACAAAACGATTTTATTATCGTTATCATTTCAATATTAGTACGCAGTACATTTTTTTATCCATTTTAATATCTGATTATTAAATGAAATCTTAATTTAATTATTTAAAAAATCTCAAGATCTGTTACTATCGTAAATGTTCCTTTTCAAACGTATTTAAAAAAGAATTCAAGTAATAAATCACCACTTTGTAAAATCTACCTTAATTTACAAGTTTTGAAGAAATAAAGATAATAAAATAGTAGTTTTAAGCGTAAAATTATTTTTTCCCTAAAACAAATAAGTTACATTTTTTTTAATTCAGATTGGTGATTAAGGTCTCTCTTTGAAATAGTATCCTGAAACTATCAATTTAAAAAATATTATAAAAGACAGTATGTTAAGTTTACCCTAAGCTGTTTTTTTGTTAAAATAAAAAAACAACTATCGTTTTTCTTTTTATTTATTTTTCTTAAATGTCATACATTACTACATAGATTAAAATTTTGTGACAATGAAATTCACAACGATGCCAGTTTTACTTAGTTTGGTGCTTTCTCGCATGCAGCGTGTTTGTGCAAATTTTAATTTTTTAAGCCATTTTTCTTAAATGGATATTTGCGATGATTTATTTCTGAAAATTACTATAATATTTATTTATTGTTTTTTCCCCTAAATAAAATATGTAATTTCAAGGTTAATTGCTTTATTCATATTTTTGCTTATTTATTTTAATGAATATCTTACAAAAATATTAATCAGCGCATTTTTTAAAAAAAAATTTTATTCTTATTAAATAGTCGTTTTCTTTAACAACTGCTCCATTTCTCTTTAATTGGATTAATTTTAAGAAGAAAAATATACTATTAATGTGTGTGTGTGCTCAGTTATGGTGTTTTTAAAAAATTTATTCTTTTATTTCAATGTTCTTACCTGTAGATGAAGTTTCCTTTGTATTAAAAACATTTGAGTCAGCATACATCTGCCCCGACTAAACTGGGAAAAAAAAATAAATTCGCTTTTTATCATGGTACGCTTTTTATCATCCAAAGTATTGTCCCCCATTCGGTGCTCAAGTATTAGACCTTTATGCTCTGAATGCCGACCTAGCAGCTGAATGATTATCACTCAAGCCTTCCATTCAACAGTTCTGGGGTTTGATTCTCACCTCAGGCGTGCATTGGTTTAGAGTCCACTGTAAAAATCCGGGTCTAATTAGCTCTTGTGTATATAAAATGAGCATTGAGTGACAAACCGAACTATACTTTAAATACTGTTCTGAAGTAGATTTCACAATAGATTATTTTTGCTTCTAGTTGAACCGTCTTGATCAAACGTTTTTTCGTACTTCAAGTACTGATTGTGTATGATTTATTACTTTGCAACCATTTTCCTTTAGCTGATTTGGCTGCCGAATGGTTATCAATGACTTTCAGTTCAATAATTAATAGATTCGATACCCACCTCGAGTATGTATACTTCGTATAATTGTAAGTGGCTGGGAATTTTCTTAAAGCTGTATGTCTAGGTCGGAGCAGCCCATGGATCAATGACCATATAACGACTTAGAAAAACAACCAAGCAGATTTGTGATTTGATTGTATCCTAGTGTAAAAAAAAAGGTTATAGTTTAATTATTTAATTACATTGAAGGCATAGTTTATATTAAATTGTGTAATATTAACTATAAGCTATGAGCATAAATATATTTTATCCAATCAAGGTAAAATTAATTATTACATTATAAAAAGTTTAATAAATTTGATCCAGCATACTAGTTAGCTTAAGAAAGGATAATTTTGTATTTAATTTATCAGGAAAATTTTTTTAAAAAAATCTTTTTTCGATATGCTACTCTGTATTCCTAACGTAATGTTGCTTGAGGTGCAATTTATGCTGAATTAATAAACTTGTTTCAATTAATGCGAAAACAGATTATCTTGCAGAAAAATCCTCTGCACTGTTAAAAGCATGCAATTAGTTTATTCTAAAAATTCATAAATTTAAATTATTAAATTACAGAGAGGTTATATAAATGGATCAATAAATTGATTAAAGTATCTAGTAGTATCACGAATGGGACAAATTAATTTGCTCGTAAATTTTGTTATTACCCATTAATTCAATTTATTGATTTAAAAATTAGAATATAGATGAAAATTTCGGTCGGAATGTCTCTAATTTATATAAAATACGATTAAATGCGCGTTTAAATCGAAGAACTGCATCAATATATTTTATTAAGAAATTTAAATTTTAAGCTTTTTTTAAACTAGTTTAGATGTTATCTTGTTTACAATTTAAAATGAAAATCATTTAGTTTATTGTTGGATTAATACTGATTATTTAGTACATAGTTTAGACAAAATGGCTTTGAAATTCCTAAATATCGATTAATCTCAGAATATCAATCTTCGTATTTTGGCATAGCTTTCACAATTTTGTTTTTAAACATTTTTAATAGAATAGAATATTATTAAATTCGTGCCAGTTTGCATAGAATACCCTTATTACCTGCCCCATTTAAAAAGTTTCAATTATCGGATTTCAGTGACTTGGATATCGCAAATAGTTTTTAATATGATATAAAAAAAAAGAGATTAAATGAACACACAAGTATGCATTTGAACAATTTAAGCATGCTGTATTTAATGAAAAAGTAACAAAACAATTCGAATGACCAAAAACAAACTAAAAGCTAAATTGGTTCCAGCGAAAACACTACGTAGATACTTTATACTGTTACGCAATTGAAAATGTAACAAATATTTAATAACATAAAAGAAAAAAAAAATTTTGGCCGATTAAATCGACTCAAGCTGAGAAACATAATTCTCCTAAAATTGCGAGACAAACAAAAAGTGACTAAAAATTATACAAGAAATATAAATTACAATATGCGCCCTCTAGCTCTCAAGCAGAACCAAGTGGATTGCTGCTGTTTTTTTACTTTCCACAACCAATAAAGGCATTTATTACTTGATTAGCAATAAAATTATTCAATTCTTATCAATTAGTTGGTTTACTTTAGAGAAAATCCAGCAAAAGGTACAATTTTTTATTGAAACAATTCATTTTACTAATTATAAATCTTGTGGGATTTACTCTTTTTGCGAGTTATACGCTATGTATAATCAGGAGTTCGCTGCAGTTCCTTGGATATATGTAAAGTGTGACACTTCACTTTCTCTCTTCCTTTCCGAGAGCGTCCCTGGAGGGGAGAAGTAGACTGTTAGGCTTTTGAATTCAAACTCATAAGATGTGCTTCAATCATCCTTTTAATTTAGTGTTTCTGTTTGTTATTGTGTGTAACTTAACTTTGAATAATTAAATTAATGTTACACCAAAGGCTGTTTTGATTAAACCCACAACCATCGGACACAAAAGCTATTTCATGTATTCGGAAGAAAAATTTCAAGTATATTTAAAAAAAAATGAAAAATGTGCATTCATGTTCATATTTGTTAGAATGAATATTAAATATATACTATTAAACATATATATATATATATATATATATATATATATATATATATATATATATATGAACCATAATATCAATTTAAGTAATTGAATCATAGAAAAAAATAGCAATAATGAAGATTATATATACATATATGTATATATAATCTTCATTGTGCAACAATCAGTGTTACATCTGCAAGAATTACTTATTGAGAATTATTATTATTATTATTATTAAAAATAATTTCTTAACAATTCGTGACATACCTATCTTTTAATTTCACATTTATAACTTATTAACAAAAATTATTGAATGTATGTTTCGCTACTATCAAATTACAATAGTTTGTCAATTTTACTACTCTGAATTTGAGAGTTGTCATGTGTAAGGATGTGTGCAATTCATCTTGATGCATTTCTCTTTGCAGAGCTTAACGTGGCTCCCTAGGTCTCTCAGTGAAGAGCTCATCTCTGTGATAAGCCCACTTTTGGAGTTAATGCAACCGACACCCGAAATTTGCGACTTTCTAACTAAGGTAAGAAATTTTTTGTTCCTGCTACAACACTTTCCTGCTGTCTAATTACGAAATGTGCTCATTACTTTACTTGTACTATTTGTAGTCTGAAAATTCATTGATTTTTCTTGTTGATATGGCATGAAACAATTTTAGAAGTGACAGCTTAAATCACTATAAACTGAATTTATACATTTTACAATCTCGTCTACATCAATAGCGGCAGGGCTTGTTGTTAATCAAGTTAAAACTAAATATTTCCCTGTAACTAGAACCCAATTCACCCAAACTCATCTATTCATTGGTGATTATCAATTTGAAACAGTTGATGAATTTATCGATCTTGGCTCAATGGTTAACAAAAATAATGGCATTCTCCCAGAGGTAAAAAGACGTTTAACTGCAGCTAACAATGCCTTCTTTTTGGCCTAAGACATTTATTAAAAAACTCATTTTTATCACGAAAAACTAAGTTACACATGTCTATAGAACGCTTATCCATCCCGTTTTGACCTGTGCCTCGGAAACTTGGACTTTGACTGTCAGAGAGGAGAGGCTGTTGGGCCTATTTGAACGCAGGATTTTAAGAAGTATCTTTGGAGGTACGAAGGAAAACGGTGTCTGCTCTGGCGCAGAAGATACAATACAGAAATCTGTCGATTGTACAAGGAGCCAGACGTTGTACATCACAGTAAAGTAAGTTGTCTCAATTGGGTTGGATATGTTATTAGAATGAAGGACAATAAAACACTAAGGGAAATTTTTTTTGCAAAACCCATCAGCGTAAGAAGAAGAAGAGGAAGACCAAAGCTGAGATGGGTGGATGCAGGTGAAGACGACTGTAGGGTCCTTGGAACAAAAAATTGGAGGAGTTTGGTTTCCAGTAGAGGTGGCTGGAAGAAACTTGTTCAGAAGGACTTGGCTCATCCTGGGATGGCGCGCCATGAATGATGATGATTTACATCAATGCTCAAATTTGTTGTTCAAGCATTATAAATGCTAGTTTATAACCTAATTAAATTGATAATGAGAAATAAGGAATTATTTTATGTAAATATTCAGATACATTTTAGTTTTTATGTATATAAAACTCATAAAAATTATATATTACTTAATGCGTTAATACATGTGTTATTTATTAAGTTTTGCATTAAGTATTATTTTTTCTTTATTTCCGGAACTGAAAAGAAAAACGCACACTCTCGATTTATATTTATTTAAAGTACAAATTAAATAGAATGTAAACTCTGAAAATAATTTATTCTATGATATAAATGATGAAAACTTTTTATTTCAATAACATAAATTGATTTAATTTGTATACTCCAAGTGAGTTTGGGAAATTTTTTTATTAAATGAGAAATAAAAATTACTGTTTGAAACATTAGTAAGAGTATCAAACTGGCCAAAAAGCAGTAGTTTCTGCTGAATATTAGTGATTATAAACGTGAGGTGTTCCAAACCCCTCTAGTGAATAATGAATATGACAAAACGTAACAAAATGTATTAAGAATACTCAACAGATCATGAAGATTCGATTTCTAAGCAAATTAGCTCGAAATATTGTGTTCAAGAAATACCTTAGCGCTATAAAATATGGATATGCTTGTGCGAATGGTGAAAGAGTAAATGCCTAATGAGAAAGTACATATTCATTTTCTGAACAATGTTTGACAATATTGTTTATTAAAAATATAAAATAGAAACCCGCTGTGGCTTAGTGGCAGCGTTTCATGCTCCCAAGCCACAGGTCCGAAATTCGATCTTCGGGCTGCGCAAGGTCGATTCAGCCTTTTATACCTTCAGTGGGTCGGTAAACAGAATACCAAGCATGTTTGGTAACTAAACACTGATGGCTTCGCGTTAGGCTGACCACCTAATCGGGACATATGCTTTGCACCCCAGGGCATCTGGGTCAGGAAAACAGAAATGGGCGCTGTAGACCTTGGTCCACATGGGGTGTAGTGCCTCAGAGTTTATTAAAAAATATAAAATATATGTCTTTAACAGGAAGAATATATTTTCTATGTGTGACTTTTGGGATACTTCAATTTTTATTCTTTTCACTGATTAATATTAGTTTGGAAACGTCAATCTTATGTTCTATTGGTCGAGTTGGGAGATGAATGGTTGAAGCTCTGGGATTCAGATCAGTTGTTCGTGAATTCGATATTCACCTTGTGTTTGCATAAACATTAAACACTAGATAGGTATTATATAATTATAAACATTAGACGTCTATGAAAAAATCATAATAAAATAGTATCATACAAAAATTTGTTTCGGTGAGGCATTTTGACAGGTCAATGTTGCCTGTTTTGCTGAAAGCAAAACTATCCGAAAGAAATCTTTCCAGCTGAATTCAACGCTCCTTCAAAACGACTTTTCTACTTTTTAATCGTTTTGTTGACTGAAAGAAAATTCAGAAAACATCAGTTTACAATATATTTAATAATAATTTTTTTTATATTTATATAAATATCATGTAGAATATCCTGTACTTCGAAGAATTTTTCCCACCAAATGTATTTCTTCATAATTTGCAGCAAAACGTTATTTTTACCTCCCGGGTTGACTAGGGTCTGCTTAAAATTTTTAAAGCTTGACTATTCTAGTTTGTAACGTATATCTTGCCTATTTTGATCTCAAAAACTTAAGATCTATGTTTTGATTTGGCTTGTTGTTTTTGGCTTGGGCTTGTTATTAAACTTCTGTAACTCAAGCAGCAACAGAAAAAAAAAAAAAAAACTGCATGTTTTCAAAACAAATATCTTTTCTTACTCTTGCCAAAGAGATTGAATAAGTTTATGTGAGATATATTCTATTTAATATACTTCTGTAAGCTTACTTTTACTTTGAGACTTCCTCTTATTTGCTTGCTGTTTAATGTTACTGAAATAATTGTTTTCTAATTTTATTTTTGCATTTTATTCCAAATATGAGAAACTCCATATAAATATGTTATAAGTGATATTTGCTACTATTTTGTGATTGAAAATGTGTATTCAATAATGGTGCTTTGTGTTTCGAAGCTAATTTTTATTAATGGATGCAATTGAATTTTTTTCTCTCAAGAAATAAGCAATTTCAACTTTTATCTCTAGCCGGGAACCTTTATTAAATGTATTTTTCTTATATTACAGTTGTATTCATACTATGTAGTATTTTGGTTTTTATATTTAATGTACTCTAACATAAAGCATTTTGACGGGAATATATATTTGCAATAAAAGATACTTACACCGTGTAAACGTGTGTCATTATCCCTCTCAATAATAATGAAATGTCTTTCCTAAAAAATTAGTTTAATGTAAAACGAAAGAAAATAATAACATACGAAATGCAACTTGTGCGAAATGCAATATAACTTGCGGGAAAAAATGTATTGTTCTTGAAAAGTTTCTTGCTGCAACAATACACTTGCATATGCTCGCAATTTACGAGAAACTGTTGCTATTGATGAATTTCTCATGAACTGAATATGTAGGCTGTTAATCCTTAAAGGGGTGTCTTTAGTGTACTGCCTTGGCCATCGTTTAAGTTTTCCCTTTGTGTAGTCAAGATGTGTTAATCTAAAATATCTTTTAATTTTTGTTAAGAATAATTTATCTGTTTAGTTTCCATTGGAGGGAAATAATATTTCTCCCTCCCTCAAACTGTTAGAATACCTCGTCTTTATCTTACTGGTTGGGTGAGAAAATTTGGAGACTTTTGTTCGATATCGTTCTTAATCCGATATCATTTTTTGATTAGTTAAATTACTGAATTTAGTTACATCAATAGTCATTAAATATACAGTATATACGTGCTCGTTAAACCTGTAGAATCGAAAGTCCTGTGGTCGGTCGTTGAGCAGTTAACAGGGGTGTAATGTTTTGGAGAACATTTCCTCACACTCCACATCAGTGTCAAAATTGAAGGATTGAATCCTTTAATAGTGCCATCTATCAGAGGAGTTTAGAGCAAAGTCGTTCTTTCATCTTCGTAGGGCTCTGCTTAAACGAAAGACGCACTTTACTGCTTTAACTACGCATAGTCAACGGTATAGCAAGTTTTATTTGACCGAGGATCATAAGTAATAACAGCAATTTACGGTGACCTAGAAGGGAGTATGTGCTTTTCAGCACGGAGAATGCCCAGTTCTAAAACAGCAATTGTCGAATTCTAATAAAGATGAATATTTCTGCTATGTGACGTGTCAGATGGGTGCTTCGACATCGCATGGTGGACAGTCTGATGGACGAAGATTTTTATAATGCAATTCAATTATTCTCTTCAATTGCCTTTCTTCTTACTATTCATTATTTTTGCATTTCCTTGATTGCGACTTATAAGCAACGCCCACTATTAAAGAATTTCTTTTCAGAAGGGAAAAATGTTGTGAGTGGTTAATTTTACGACAGTTTCCAGCCGATAAGCCATTCTATAAACGTAGTCAAATAATTATCAATTTTACTTGTTACATTTTGAAGGCATTTTTTAAAATGCATATTGGCCTATTTCTTATTATTCTTTTAATTTATCATATACTCCCCTCCAATGTTTTTTTAAATATAAATTGAAGTTTAACAACCATAGTTTAAGGGGAAGGAAGAAGAAACGAGAAATCGATATTGGATTCGGAGAGTTAATCAAGTCTCTTAAGCCGCGCCTCCCCCGTGATTTATGCGACACTTGAGTATTTAATTTGTGGGTGCTTTTGTGGGGACATATATATTTGCCTAGACTCACTCCGACAGCCAAGTGCCCGCGGCCCTGCATCGATCGTGTCCTTCGGCTTGTCTTCCACCCTCTTAATTACTTCACGGTCGGCCGCGACATGTATCGGCACTTAAGGCAAACGACTCGGCATAATAGCCCGTGGGCCCTTCTGCCGAATGGAGGAATCATGTTTGTTCTCCCTCCTCCACACGAAAATGAAACGTAATGATGGCTTGTTTATAGAAAAATCAACAGTTCCTTTCTTTTATGGGGTGAAAATAATAGCTTTCATTTCCTCTAAGCATCTCAAATTTTGAGCCCGTATTTTTTATTTTTTTATAATTGCGATGCTATACGTTGAAAAAAAATTTCGCCCACATACATATCTGTCGAATTTCAGCGGAGAAAATCAACTTAAAAAAGCAGAGAAATATATAGGTGTAATTAATACTTTGCGATCCTTCATTGATAAATTTAAACAGGTTTTTTTTTTTTTTTTTTTTTTTTTTTAATTCTTTATACTTTTAGTAAGAAGGAATTAAATGAAAAAAAAAAAAAAAAAAAAAAAAAAATTAAAAAGTGCAAGAATATTAGTGCCAAGATATTTTAACCGGTAATCGCAATATTAAATTGCATAAAAATTTGTAAAACAAAATGTTTATGTATTTATAACTGAACAAATTAATAATGCTATAACGAATAAATCAAAATTATTGTTTATGATTTGAAAAATATTCGTTTATTAAATTATGTTTTATGACGTACTGCGTAAATTTTAATACTTGGATTCCAATTTGTGATACACTTAGTGATAACTCAACAACTGAAAGTTCCTGTAAAGCAATTTTCCTCTATTTCATAATGTTTCCGTTAAGAACTCTTCACAATTAATTGGATATATGTGTAGCTAGGTAGAAATCTGAAAAACACACAAGCACCCTTTCCTACAGATATACAAGCAGACATATGAAACAATTCCAGCTTCCTGTTGCTCAGAAATCATGTGAATCAAACCCGAAGGATTCAAATAGTTCGTTTATACTAGGGATTAACCTTACAGCTTTAATTATAAGTAGAAAATCGGACGAAATAATAAGCTTTAATTCATAATTTATCATAGCTTTCAACGTCGCATACAATCAGCCTGTTCGCGAAGCAAGTGTAAGACTGCGCATGTCAACTGCGTAATTTACCATAAGCATTGACAAGACTGAGTTTCTCAATAAAAAGTTATGGGTTCATTTCTGACCTTAGTTTAAATGATAAAATGGAATGTTGTTGTATTGTTGCTTTTGATTAACACATCCATCAGAGTGTGTGTTGTGAAATTTTCTGGACTTCTTTTCTATATTGTTGTTACATATGACAATTAAACAAGACAAACTCGCTATCCGAAGTCTACGAAATTAAGTCAGAAAGGTGTCTTTTATTTAATAAGAGCACAACAAAGGTGAAAGTACAACTTTACTCTAAGATTATTCCGATAGGTGGCACAACCAGAGGATCCACTCCTTCAGTTTTGACTTTGATCTGGAGAGGGAGAAAATTTTCTCCAGACCCATGGTAACTGCTTAACGACCGACCACAGGACTTTCGATTCTACAGATTTAAGGAGCATGTATATCGTATGTATTCGGAAGGTCTTTGGCGGCATCAGGAATAAAATGCAGCACTTCAAGACGGATGGCCAATGCCCTAAACTCAAGGCTACCATGGCCCTTTTAAATTGTTTGTGAATGCTATTAAAAGCCAGTATGTTGTGAATGCCTCAAAAATATTTTAAAAGAGCAGCGTTTCAGAATCAGTAAAGAAACTCTTAAATTGATAAATGATGGTGGCCACCGAAATCATTTCTAAAATTGTAACAGGTGATGAAACGTACATACCGTTTTTTGACGTTCCAACACGTCAAGAAAGCAAAATATGGGTCTTTGAAAATAATCCCACGCCGACAATGGTGAAAAAACAACGCGCACTAAAAAAAGTGATGTATGCCGTTTTCTTCAGAAGTACGGGATTAGTCAAAGTCATTAAGTTGGAAAGACAGAAGACAGTAACGGCAAACTGGTATACCACTAAATGTCTTCCAGAAATTCTACAAGAACTGAATGTTAGGCGACTAATGCTTCACAATGACAATGCATCTTCACATACAGCCGGATTAACAGTTGAGTTTCTTAAACAAAAACAAATTAAAGTGATCGAACACCCGCCATATTCACCTGATCTAGCTATGTGCCACTTTTGGTTATTATTTAATCTAAAAAAGAGCTTGAGTCGTTTTCATTCAGAAGAAGAGATTGATGTGGCTATAAATGCATTTTTTCATCTATTCCAAGAAATGAATGACTTGAGGGATTTAATCCGTGGAAAATTCGTCTACAAAAGTGCATTGATGCTGGAGAGACTACTTTGAATACACTTAAAATTTTGTAAGTATAACTTTAAAAACCTAGTTGAATCTCAAAAATTTCATAGTGAATCTCGTATATATATATATATATATATATATATATATATATATATATATATATATATATATATATATATATATATATATATATATATATATATATATATATTAGAATCCGTATACACATTAAGTGGTTAGTAAATATTTGTCAAGTGATTGCACTTGATCCATTATTAAGTGCATGGGACGGATTTGAGCAGAATCTGAGTAACGATCTGGGTCTATATCTATTGTCCGACTGATGTGTGTCATAAGACAGAAGTTCAATTATGGTTGGGTTGTTTTTGTTAAGTTAGCTTTTTTGTATAAATTATTCATTATTTTTGCTTAAAATTCTTTTAGGGTAGGAATATTGACTTCTTTTCTGATTTGCTTATTCCTGTGTAGTACCAGGGAACATTGGTTAATTTTCTAATAGTTAAATTTTGTAGGGATTCTAGTTTTCTTAACTTAAAGTCGTGGGTGTAGCCCCAGAGTGGGCAAGCGTAGGAGATAAGATAAAGGGTCTGAGAAACGCTTTGTAAATGAGCATTTTATTTTCAGTTGAGAGTTCTGAATTAATGGTCGTGACTTGTAGTAATGAGATGGTTATCACTGTGCCTCCGGTTCAACAGTTCGTAAATTCGAATCCCTCCTCGGATTTTGTTATAGTGGTTTTAAATCTACTTTAAACTGTCACTTCCGGTTTAATTATCTCCCATGTTCAAAAAATGATCATTGATCGTGGACAAACCAAACTGGTCATTAAGAACAATGAACTCTTTTGAAACTCAAACTTCAACTCACTCTCTTTATATACAAAGAACTTGAAAACAACCAATAATTTATCTCCCTTTCCTGCAATGCAATATTTTGTCAAAGGTAAACCGTCAAAAAAACCTGAAACTTAAAACCAATTTATCAAATTTTTTACCAGGAAATCCACAATATTCTTTTATTGCGTAAATTGGTTTGAATTTTTTTTATTTAAATTTCCTAGAAACTTTTTTGTCTTAATATTTAACTAACATTAACCAATTTGTATAAAGTTGGGCTGATATATTAAAGGTTTTTCAGCAATAATATTCAAAATAACAAAAAATTATTTATATATGATTTTTGAGTGATTTATTTCTTCAGATGTAATAATTCATTCGTCAAAAAATTTTACTGCTTTAATAATGAAAATATTTATTTCAAAGTATATTGCATATTTTCGCAAAATGTGTGGTATGCGTTATAAAGTACAATAGATCATTAGTCCTTGAAATAGTTTTATTTAAATTTATAATTTATTGAATTTTTTTCAAACACTATCTGCAACTATCTTGTGTCACTTGCAATATTATTTTCCAAACATTTATACAGATAAAATTTTATCAATTTTTTGTTGTGTCATTAATTTTAAAATTCAGTTCTAATTTTTTTCTGTTTTATCAACATTCTGTGATTGAGGTAGCGTAAAATTTATTAAACCAAATGGCAGATGAATGGTCAGTGTTCTAGTCTTCAGTTTATGAGTTCGATTCCAAACTAGTGTTATCGCTTGTTGCAGTTTGGTGTCCCTTTTAAAGAGTAAATTTTAATTTAATTAGCTCCTCGTGAATAACTTAAGAATAAAAATGAATCCTAATCTCGTAACTTAAGAATAAAAATGAATCCTAACCAAAACCGTTTAGTTGAATTGTTATATAAATAAGAGCACCAATCAAAATAAAATAAGGATTGGAAGTGATTTTCTTTTTTCTCAATATTTTTTATGGAAGAATAGACCGTCAGAATCAATTTATGATTTTACCTTTGCCTTTTGGGAATAGATCAATCTATCCTTTTGTTGAACCAAAGGATCTCGCGTAAATTATTCTAATCAAGATTCAGGTCGTGTTACTCAATGATCTGCTATCAGATGGCGCCCATGTTCTTAATCGGCTCGTTCATTGTTTGGGAAAGAACTATTACAGTATCCATTGCAGAGACATTATTTCCCAGAGAACTTGAATAAAGATCAAGCTAATACTGATTAGTTTTGTTTCCTGCACGCGATAACTCTTTCCATGCTTGAATTGCTTTCATTAAACCTTGATTTGATCACTTTGTCTTAATTAAGAAACACTTAGTGTCAGTTTAATTATTCAAACGTAAGATAAGTAAATGCCATACCATATTTACTATGTGTCAAGAATGCGGCTAATAAAGCGAAGACTTGTTCAGCGTAAACCATGTAATTTGATTAAGTGATTTCTTGAATTAATTATATATTTTTCTTTTTAATTAACTCGCGTAATGGGTACTAATTCATAATACGTTTTGTTTATTTTCAGTATTGTAGAGAGAATCCTAGATCTCGTATAGTTTTAGAGCTGTTTACTCCTATTGTACAGAGGATACTGAAGCACAATATGGTATACTTATAAAGTATTCTTTTACTAGTTCCTGTTTTTGATTAGAAAATTTTTAGAAATTTTAAAGTTAATTAAGAGTTTTGTTCATTGTGTGCTCTCATTTTTTTATCTACTTTACAAAATTCATCTTGATTTGAAATTCTCACTAAATGTCAAAAATGTAGAATCTTTAATTAAAAATTTATTAAAATAATAAAATTACATTAGTTCATATTTCTTAAAATAGTTTATCCGGAGCAGAACTATAAAATACATAGGAATACATTGTAATGAAATAAATTTCTTAAGCAATAACTAAACTCTAGATTGTACTTCACGACACTAATCATTAATTTTTTTTAAATTTTGAGATGTTTCCACTATTTTTTATGAAAAATGATTAAATATTACAAGTGTGTTATGTATCGTTAGATTAACAAAGTTCAAATTTTAGTAATTTTGCCTAACTTGCCATGAAAATTGATAAACTAATATAAAACAATTGAGCTGAGTTGGTTATTACACTGCATCAATTTTCAAATTGTTTTTTTATCTAAATTATTTGATAGTAAATTGTTTCACTCTATCTATCGCAGCTGTGATACTCTCGTTACAAATGTTAATTTGGCTTATAATTTAGTGATGGATACAATCCAATTTTGACTAACCTAGTCATACATTGATAACTTTGTGAAATTATTGCTTTGAATTAATTGTTATCTAAGACAATAATCGCCATATTTCTATATTTGTACTTCAATACTCTTATTAAATTTTCCATATTTTTCTTTCTTCTGTAGTTTAGGGATTTTCTTTACTGTCAACTAGAATAATCTTGAATCAGCCAAATTTCAAATGTAACTTATTAAAGATTTAAAAAATTACGATGGAAAGATTGATATAACCTTATTAATTATTTATTAAACTTTATAATTAAACTCTTACCATCAAAACCATTAAAATATTCCATAACAAATAAAAGACATTAAAATTGACGTGCCCGTTATTAAAATAAATTATATCGATAGTTATTATCCTTCATATATCTCTATCTTTTGACGTAGAATTGTTGTATAATAATATAATTTTCATTGTACACTTAATTTTTATGCACTTTAAACATTTTTAGGATTTTGGAAAATACCCCAAAAGTAGACTTTTTGTGCAAGAATATATTCAAGCCTTAAGTTATCAAAATGATGGTAAAAAAGTTCTCGAAAAATACATCAGCAAGTAAGTTAAAAATCTTACTTTAATTATAAGAAAACCTATTAAAAGAATTCACGAACTTATGAAATTTATATTTCAGTATTCATGGTGTCTCCAGCGCATGTCCCCATCCCCGGGTGCTACCTAATTTGGTGTCAGTGTGTCTTGCTGCTATCTACGCTTTGTACGAAGATAAGCGAAAGTAAGCATTCACAATAATTATAAATATCAATCCGGTTATCCGGATCCTCAGTTATCCGGATGTACATTAAATAGAGGCTTAGATAACTGAATTTCACTTAATTAAACTGAACAATTGTATGTTCTCATTTACCTGATTTTCAGTGTTTTCATTCTCAAATATTATGATGCTCAATTAATGAAAAATATTTTATTTGATTTAATTCTGCTAAATTTTTAGAGTAGGAATATGTTATATTAAAGCAACATATATATATATATATATATATATATATATATCATTCATATATTGATTGTTTCATTCAACATCCTGTTTTATAAATAATATGCAATATTTAATTTTAAAAATTTCGTTGTTAAGGAGCTTAATTTTGTGAGAAATGACATTACTCGAAATTTGGTATATGAAACACTTAATATATCTTCCAATGAAATGTTTTCTACAAGTTGCTAGTGCTGCCATCTTAAAGTGTAAAAAAATACTAATAAAAATATTTATGAAATGAGGTCCTGCTGTTTTCCATGAAATTTTCTTAAACGCAATATTGGTACTCCCTAAAGTTTTATATATATATATATATATATATATATATATATATATATATATATATATATATATATATATATATATATATATATATATATATTAAATAAATAAATAAATAAATAAATAAATGTTTTTACTTTTTTGAAAGTCGCACGAAGTTCTTCTTTTCAATCTAGGTTTTTGTAAACCAGTTTCATCTTAAAACGTTTATATTACTTTTAGATTATACTATGTTTTATAATATGTGTGTTTGTTATTATTATAATTCTTAAGTTTGCCTTTAAACTTCTTTTAATGTTTTTGGGATATTAAAATATGTTTCATTCTTATAGAAACAAATTGTCATAATGTTATAATGGGAAAAAGTTTTGTTAAAATAAACTTCGACTGTATTAAAAATTGTTTTTTTCATTATAATATATGTAAAGCAATACTAAAATGAGAATATATTTCAAATTTAAAAAAAAAGAATTCTACGGCGATATATTAAGTGATATAGATCAGATACTGAAAATGCTTGATTTGTGAATGAATGGATACTAAGGTATCTGCTACGGAATCATGTTATCAACTGTGTGTATGTGATTCATAAATTAAAGATTTAATTTTTTCTTAACATATTTTTCAAATTGCGCATTTATTCGCAATACAATGATTGAGCAAATACTTGCGATATGTGAGTTATATAAGCACTAAAAGACGTTTTATAATTTTCTTAGAATCTATGCACTTTTAATAATTTTCGTATAAATGAGAGTGAAACTTACACATAATTGATTTTGACGAATAAGCTTCAGTTTTTATTGAATGATAATTTTACAGTAAATACGAAATGTTTATTCACTATTATGTAATTTTTTTTGGTTTCAATTTACAGAAAATTCTACATTATTTTCCAATAGTGTAATATTTTTCAATAAACATTTTATGCAATTTCGAAATTTTCCTAATGTTTGATTTTTTTTAACTTTATTCTCCTTTAAGGTGTCCTATTTAGTCAAGCATTTTTATTTGAAAATACATTATATTTACTTATTTTGTGACCAAAATATTGTTAAACATACAGGTGAAAATAGTTTCATTATTTCCTTTGTTTCAAAACCTACATTTTTATGAAAATAAGTATTTTTATAGATAAGTTTATTCCTCTAAAAATATTAGAACAATTTTAAAAATTATCTTAAATATATTTCTATAATTTTTCATGTTGATATGAAATAAATTTATCTAATCACATATGGTGTTTGGAGCAAAAATATTTCATATTACATTGTTTTTTAATGCATAAAATACATTTCTAAAATTTTAAACTTAATTTCATAAATAAATATCATATTTATGATTATGAGAAATATATTCTTTCATGAAAGCTATGAAATACCTTAAGTTAAATCATCATATCTAAGTAAGTGAAATTTGTGAAGTTGCGACGTGTGTGTGTGTGTCCTATGAGACCATTTTCATCCAAGTATCTAATAAGTTTTACAGCGCACAGATATACTCTTAGATATAAATATACAAAGCATATTGTAATCTTACTAGAGCTAGTACTTATCTTTACAGCTGGACTGTGGAGGATCGTAATGACCTGACCGTGCTGAACAGTGATTGGGAATTAAGATTGAATTGCTTTGTCTACATTCTGGAGACAATGTAAGTGGACCTTCAGCTCCATATTAAAGATTCTATGTTTGTGTAATTTCTGCTGTAAATATCGCTGTTTCGTCTTTCTAGATCGATGTATGAAGACTGGATGCCTGGTCTGTCTCAACTCCTTCAACCCATTCCATTTCCCGATGAGTAAGTATTCTTTACATGATCCATAGATTTCATTGCTGTAAATTATATAAAAGCTTTCTGCTTATTGTATTCCTGTTATTGGGAAAAAAGGAGTAAATTCTAAAAAAGTTGTTAAAAAAAACAACCTTAGATTAGCCTTTTCTGGATAATTTTGAAATCCCTGGCAAATAAATAATTCACATTTTCACCTACCATTCAACAATTTGCTAATTCAATTTTCACTACAGAAATATGGATACTTGTCGTTTTGAATCCACTTTAAACTTTAAGTCTTGGCCCTATACTAGCCCTTGTGTGCAAAAATATTGTAATAGAACTGGAAAATTAAACTTGAAAGCTTATTTTATATATTTATTGGTTTGTTGGCGATCTGTTTATTTATTCACGATTGAAACGGCTTAAATGATAATAAAATTTGTTCTGTTGGCGAATAACTTTTATCGGTAAATTTATCATTCTAATCCCTTACCAGACGTATTCAATAAGCGATACATTAAGTGAACAGGCAAACCAAGGTGTTAGCAATACAATAAGAAGTATTGTATTTTTATCTAATGCGTTTAAGCAATTATTAAACCGTTGGAAAAGTTTTAATAACAGTATGCTAATCCCGACTGCATGAGCCATTGTGCTCTTCCACCCCCGTGTGCAAAAAGTGGCCATACGGTATTAATAAACCAAATTAAAAGGTAAAATTTGACTTATAAAACTTGTTTAATTCAACGAGTAAATCATTGCTAAAATTTATAAAAACAAAATTTTGGCGTGAACGAAACAAAATCACCCCTGAAGTGATCACAAAAAAGGAAAAATTTATGTAAAAAAAAATGATCTGAAATATTTCTTAATGTAATCTTAGTAAAATGGCTTTCGATTTTTCCATTAATGTAACCGATACTAAGGAAATATTTTAGCGACCCATTAGCATTGTAAACTATATTTCAAATCTATTAGTATACAATTTAATAACCCTGTTTACCTGCAAAAAAAGAACTTAAAAATTTGCATAAAAACAGGATATTTTGAAAAGGTGAGTTGTAAATATTGACGCAACATTTATATCTGAAATACAAACATTTTTTTGCCTTGCATGTCGCGCACGTGAAACCAGTTCTGCTTATGAGCAAAACATTTTAGATTTTTCATTGTGTTTTGTACAAGTATTCAGCTTTGAATTTCACTGCACTGAGAAATCTAATTTGTTGAAATAAATTAATTTGTATAAAACTTTATATTATAAAAAAATTTATTAGGAAGAAATTGATAATTTTACCAGCAGATAATAGCATAATCCTGTATTATATATCCTATGTGGGGAAAAAAATTATAAATAATATATCAATGTAAAAATATTATGTGCTATGACAACCATTACGCAAGATATGAAAATTTCTTTATTGAAATTTAATAATCTGTGAGCAAACATTTGCTTTCGAAATAGAATTAGTTAATACGAATCAGAAAGACCGTTTTCCTTAATATACAATGTTCTAAATATACATCTAATTGATCACCTTTGTTCTGAAATATTCCATTGATTCAACTTTAAAAAGTATTTTCAAATTAAACACTTCTAGAAATAAAGTTTTATTCGCTATTGAATTGCATTAAATATCATTAATTGAAAAATACTCATTTTCTGGTTTGAAAGAAAATATTAATTTAAACCTTAAAGAGAGAGAAGTTATTCTCAAAATTATGTTTCTCATTTCACATTAATTTCTTTCAAACTTTTAATTAGCAGTTTTTTGAAACTGCATTATAAATGTTATAATTAAATCAGTTGAAAGACACATACATTACAGATAATTAAATTGCCAGTAATTTATATAGTTTACAGAACTTTAGTATTTGTAAAACGAGTTTCATGTTAGCTTGTAAAAAGAATTTAATCGTTCGTGCAAAATCTAGTTGAAAATCTATAATAATCAAATTACTCATGTCTAGTTTTCAACATTTAAATCTGAAATTCTTTAACGAATATTTTTAATTAGCTTATTAAAAACTATCTGAAGTTGTTAAGATCAATTTTTATAGTCTCGTGGTATTTAAATTATCTCTCGATGTAAGATTGTTTTAATATGTTGCCTTGTATTGGTGGAATATTAAAAATACTTTGCGTTTTTGACAGTTTTCAATAGATTGAAAAAAGAACGGCAGACTGCATTTAATTAATATTTATGATTTAAATAAATTAATTAAATTCAGTTAATACTTCCGTATTTAGAATATTATTTTGGAATTTCACATTGCTTAAAGAAATCGAAAGGTTACGTTCATCGAACTCTAAATTTTATTCAGTAACAAAATTTCTAAAATATCTTCGCTATTTATGAAGTATAACCATCCGGATTATACTAACTGGTTATGCTATCCAAAATTTCGTTTTTAGTGTTCTTGTATTATATGAATCAATTTTTTTTTAACTAATGAAGTTAAAGAATCTTCTAGTGTTCTAGAAAACTTTAGTAAAAAATAATAACCGATTTTAAACTAGTTTAAATTTTATTGTTTAAAGTCGTTTGTTTTTTCTGTATAATTTGTCAAATTGCTTATATTTCTGCATTGGAAAAACAACTTTAAACTTCATTACTTAAAAACTGTTTGATATTGAGTTAGTAAAATTCAAAACTCATTTTCTGAATTCCAGTAAAACGATTTTTGAAACTTAAGTATTGTTTAAACCTTATTTATAAAACTTTATTGTTTAAATAAAATTAAAAATTACATTTAATGCTTTTGAAATATGATTGAAAACCTTTTATTGAAACTATAAAAAACAATTTTTGAACAATAATGTTTAAGAATTATTACAAGATGTTTTGAATCACGGTTTTTCAATATTTTATTAATAAAAATGTTCATTTCAGTATTGCTTATATGGCATTCTGTTGAATATGTAGAATTAATTCGAATAGTCTGGTTTATTAAATTATATCCAATTTATGAACAACATTAACTTCTTACCTATGTCTTTAAATTCAACAATTCTTAGGTTCTCTTCGTACTTTGGTTTTAGATGTTTGCAACGAAATCTACTTTTAACCTCAGTCCACAGTTACCTTCGTGAGCCAAAAAGAAGCTATAGTGTGATAAAGCAAAGTGGAAATCAGTTTATCTTTTATATTCGAAAGGATATTGTTGATTTTATTAAAAATGTCGTTCTTTAAATTAATAATGATTTATTGCGATGTATCCACTGGACTAATCTTGATAAAAATCAGGAAATGATCCGAGCTGAATGGTTAACGTTCTGACATTCCATTCATTAGTTCGATTACAACCTCGGTCTTGTATATTTGTATAGCGATTCGAAATCAACTATAATCCCAGTCTAACTAAATATAAAAAACAGAGAGTAATATGATAAACTAAACCAGGCTTTGGCTCCTACCACAACGGGAGCATATATGCTTTCTGTATACACATCTATCGAAGCGAAAGCTTGGGAATATTTTAGGTTTCAACCATTTCGATATATAAATAAGGACCTCTTTCTGAAAATTCCTCCCGAGGAGCAGTTGTATGTGGGGATGTAGGAGGAGCAGTAGTATGTACTTAAGTGCCTTATGAATTCATTTTTCCCTTTAAGCTGTCTACTATTGGGTATCAAAAAATAATAAAATATTCATATGGCATTGGTAAGGCTGCATTTTTTGGAATGGCAATTGTTGAATAATGAAAATATTTGAGACCACTTAGTGGACAGCATAGCGAACAAAAATCGTTTAAAAGCATATTATCCAACTCGTAGATTGTTTTCATAGATAGTGGGACATATTCATGCCGTAGGGGAGGAGTTCCGGAAAACTCCCTAGCACCCACCCCTATGTACGCGCATGCATATGTACATATTAAAGTAGGTAAACCCCTGATTGCACCTTAAGATTAACGGGTTTAGATACTCACCTTTTACCTAGCGCTTCGTAATTTTGAACCTCAATCAGATGAGATTACACCTGAGCTGGCACCATCTTCTCTACATCCAAGTCACGTCATTGAAAGGACTTTGGGCGTCACAGAACAACGTAAATACATCACTCATGTTCGGAACACCAGCAACCCAGTGAGGGAGAAAGTGATCACTTTCCCAGTCACTGCCCTTGGTAGAAGATGCTAACCTTTGCTATCCTTACGGGAAGTGGTTCACAGTTACAATCCACTGGAACTCAGACGCGTATGCAGAACACACGAGAGCAATATCCATCTTCCGTTTATCAATAGTGACTGGGATCGAACCCAAGACATTGTACTGCGGTGAGCTCAATGAGGAAGATAGTCTCTAATCTCTACTTATTCGTCTGTTGGGATGAGTGTTTAGGGATTTTTCCTGGTTTTATTTCATACCAAATGGGAATACGACCCAATGCGTATGAAAATAGATCCTTGAATGAATTCCATTGTGAATCTATAGTCTCGTGTTGTGCGGCTATCCATTTCACTAGAACCGAAAACATTAATATTACATTCAAAGAATTATTTCCAAATTTTCGACACAACTTTGTCCTTTTGCAAATATTTTTCATACTTTTCTCTGTATTCATATCTTAATTTTAAAATATTTAAACACTTAAATTATTTTATAAATATGCTGCAAATAAAATTTTTATCGCCGTTTAAAATATAAATTTCAATTTGTTAAGTTTAACTGAAATTCGAGACCTTCAGACATATTACTTCTCTTTCTGTCAAAACTTTTCTTATTTCTCTGAAAACATTTTGTTTTTTGCCTTAATTTCTGCATATGTATTCTCTTTCTGTTAAAAAATGTTCTTATTTCGCAACCGTTATTTGCAATGCTTTCCATGTTTATTGAGATTGAAAATCACGAGTACTTATATAAGCTATTTTCAACTATGAGAAAATAGCAAAATTATCCCCCCCCCCCCCCAGTGTTTTATAATACCTAAGGGATGTAACTTAGCGACCGTAACCAGTATATATGGAATCTAATATCTAATAAATTGAGCGTTACTTTATAAGTTACTTCATCTCTCTATTAGCGTTTCCCTCAGTTTATGAGACAAGATGAGAAGGGATTCAATAACAAGAGATGTTTTTGCCCAGATACGCTTAGATACTTTGCCAAAACATATTTCTATTTTCTGTATACTTCTGAGTTTTTTTCTCTCGTGAAATATGCGAGTGGTTATACGGTAAGATTCTTCTTAGTGTTTTCCCCAACAAAAAAGTATTTTCAGAGCATATTTTTCTCATTCAGGATGTATTTCTCCATTAATAAATATTGCCGGCTTAGTGGTTTTGATATTCCGGGACCGTAACTTAGCAACAGCCTAATAATCAACCTCTGGTGGGTTTTATATATTACAAATATAAATTTTCTTCTTAAGTTCCTATTTTATTCTTTTCTTGTTTATTGGCGTTTCTTTGCTGATAACAAGGGAAGCTGAAGATTAGTAATAAAGTAAATTGGATATTTAGACATTTCTCTTTTGAGTTTATTGTTTATCTAAATTCAGTTTTTTTTTTCTTCCTCATTTATTTAAATCTATTAGTTGTAAATTTATCATTATTATCCTTGTATTTTAATTATTTTGTTAAATTCTATAAAATTCAATTTTTTTTCCTTTTCAGTGCTATTGCAGATTCTTTTTTTACTAAGTAAGTAATACGTTTAATATTCCAATTTTTATATAAAATATTTGAAAAAATTTTTAGTAATTTATTTGCATAATAAAATACTTTATGCATTGATTTTGAATATGTTTCTTAAACAAATTGTTGAAATGCAAATTTTTATGTCTCAATTTTTTTTTTTTTCATAATTTTTTTAACTAGTCACATATTTATTTACTTGGTTATTATACTATAAATTTTTTTAATAAAGAAATGCATATTTAATGAATTTCGGTTATTCTTTATTATCATTTATTTTATTAAATTGAAAGAAAATTTTTTTAATCAATGAAAAATATTTTTATAAAATGGATGCTTTTACTTAAAATCACTATATCTCCCGAAAATACATGCATTAAACATATATTTGTTTTTTGTGAATTTATTTAATGCAAAAATATTTGTATTTTATCATAAATCTAATAGTCTGTTTTTATACTTAGATATATAATTCTCAAGCTAAAGAACAAAAATAAGCTTGTACACATTAATTTGAATTTATTTTTAAATTTAACAAAAATTGCAGGCTCCTTATAAATTTCGTGAACGACACAGAAAAAATTTTTTTATGGGCTTTTAGATTTTCTTTAAAATGAACATTTAACCTGGTACATTCTTCAGAAAAGATGGTTCAGGTTTGATTATTGTCCCAACTGAACAAATGAAGTTAGGTATTGTGTTTGTGTTTCCTGCATGCAGAACTCTAGATAAGTGCTTGAAGCTTTTCCAGGTTTCCTCCTTTGCGACACATGAAATAATCCGTTATCTATGAAAATTGTACAGAAAGCGAAAATGTTGCAAATGTTTAAACAAAGAAAGTTTTCAGTGTTTGTCTATCTACTACTCATATCTAGTATTAATTCTGTTATCCTCATCGAAGTTTAGTGAGTGTTATCCTCATCGAAGTTTAGTGAGGAGGGGATCTTCTTCACAATAGCATGTCGTTGTTTCAGCCATAGTCATTGTTGAATAAAAATTAATTTAGCATGAATTTTTGCAAAAGTGAATGCTGAAGATTACTCTGGGGTTTCTTTCTTGACACGTGGTTATGACCTCTGAAAAGTACCTCACAAAAATTTAAAAAAAAAATGGACTCTCGAGAAATTATCTTTCAGGTTTAAGTTGAATTCAAATATGTGCTTATATCATAATAAAAAGATAATAACAGTTAATGTTGAATAAAGAGCTGGAAAAGATTCCGCCTCTTTTCTTTTTCGCGATATTTGGAAATTTCGCTTGGATTTAATCGCTTTTTTGCTTGTTTGGTTGCACTCACATCTTAATAATATCAAATTAATCTTGATTCTTTCAATAAATGCTTTTAAGAATATGTGTATGGGAGTGTAGGGCCGTACAATTTTCGTTTGTCCGTCGCAGGAGCTTGAAACTCGTGCTAGAGCGCATCGCTACCGATGAGCGGTGCGACGTCCACCTCATGGTGCTCGGTATGCGGGACGAGAAGGATGGCTGGCTCCACCTGTATTGCCCTGGTGGAATGGCTTGCGACGATGAAGGAGAACTGTGGAGTAAAATGGTAAGTATAGACCCCTATTTTTATCCCTTGTTTTCGTCTGATATTTTTTAAATAAAAATAACTGAACATTTTAAATAAAGAAAAGGAAATAATACAGAATCTTCTTCACAATCTTTTTGATTGAGTAAAGCATTTATAATACCTTAAAAAGACCTTTGTTATGGTGCAATCTTGTCTTAAACTTTCATGTCACAAAAGATTTCTAATATACAGGGGTTTTACAGCATGATCATGATATTGGTTTTTATAAATTATTCATTTATGGATGATTTTTCTAAAATCTTTTACTTTATATATATATATTATATATATATATATATCAATTTTTAATTTAAAAAGTGAGAAGTATTTAGTGCTTGTTAAATTGACTCCAAATGCTACAAAATTCATATGAAATTTGCTGAATTAATACTGCTGTAAGATGTATTATTATGCCTGTATACTAATACGTTTAAAGTGTTATGCCCGTAGAGATACTCTTAACTTAAATTTAATTTATAGTTATTCCTTAAAAACGCACGAAATATTACTGCCTTTAATGGGTTTAAGAATTTTGTAATAATTTACTGAATTATCAACAATTTTAGTTAATTTTTAAAAAAAAAATTTTTATTTCCATCAACACTTTCTTCATGCATCAAGGATTTCTTTAACTACTCTTACCATAAATTAATTGACATATTTGTTTTTCAGCTGAAAAGTCTGTTGGGGTGCTGTTGCCGGCGGAAAAAGTTCCTGGAGGGTCTCACTAAGAGCATCAGCCCCTGCATGTTGAGGGCTCTAAGAGATGACCACACGCTTCAATCGGCCTTGTGCTCGATGCTGGAGCTCGAGGTGCTGGACAACAAAGACCTCCAGATGCAGATAATCATGACCCTGCAAAGCACCCCTTCCGGCAAGCAGAACTACGCAGCCCTCTGTCAGAGGCAACAGCATTTGCGAGAACTGGTAATGTGTTCCTGTTCTTTGACTATCACTTCCAATGTTAAAATTGTTTTAAAATTTAAAAATTGTACCCGCCAATCAAAAAATGTATCTAAATATTAGATATTCTATATCAATACAATAGGAAATCTTCTTTGTAAGCATATGGATGATATTAGTCTTGAGCTCTAATAGACTATGAAGCTTTTATGGAATACGACAAAGCTTCAAAAACTGAAATAAACCATTGCAAAATTCCATTAATTTTAAAATTGAAATGCTAAAAGTTATTGGATTAGTTGAAATCAAGAATCTTGTTCCTAAATGAAGATGATTATGATTAATAATCATCATTATCTATATGATTATCCTGTAGATATATGATAGGTCGGATTGCTGAAAATACTGTAAGATATAAAAAGTTAGATATCTTATTAAATATAATTGATTTAAAAACATTAAATTTTTTACATCGATGAATAGATGCGATTCCACAGCAAGCATTTGGATTATTACTGTACACCTGTAAAGTTATAAAATTGAAGTTCGATCCTACAATCAGCAGCCTAACTTATAACTGAATGATTAGCGCTTTGGGGCTTTCAATTGAATTCGATTGATTCTCATTTCAAAAGGGGTGTTTATAGATATCCAACTTTCTATGTGGTTTGGAATCCACTTTAAACTGTAGCTCCGTGTCGAATTAATCATTTCAAAAAGCAACTATATGAGAATGAACGATAACCGAAGCAAACCATTATCTGTTGGGAAATGAATTGATGCTTTATGAAAGATTCTTCAAGAATTAGAACGATTGCAAAATAACTCACAGAAAAAGAATTCTATAGTTCAACGTTAAAAAAAATTTATTTATTAATGTCATGTTATATAAACAAATCTGATTCAAAATATATCTGTTTCAATTTTGGCAATTTATATTCATATGATCTCTTTTTCCACAAATTATGTTCTTCTGTCGGAACATTTTCTTTTTGCAAGTTTTTTGTGCATTATTTGTGAAAGCTATTTGTCTCTGAGCGAGTATTTACAGTTACTTTTATAACTATACTTTCAAAATGAGTTTTTTTTTTTATTTTTCTATAAAAATCCTTAATTAAATAGAATCTTTTATAAAACAAAACGGATACCAAGATTTTAAAATAAGTTTAAACAGGAAGATAAGAGTTGGTTAGAACATTTATTTTGAGTACTATATCATACCTAATTATGTGTTTTTACTGCCTTATGTTTTGTCAGCATTTTTTATATTTATATATTCTTTCGTATTACTTAATGTTATTTGAAATAAATTTTCGATTTGAATATTCATCTTCATATTATTTTTTTCATATTAAAATCGCATGTTTTGTTGCAGCAACAGAAAGGTGGACCTAGAAAACTGACTTTACCCACAAGATCTACGGTAAGTGTTCAATGGATTTTTTTTTTTCATTTTGATACGTATATACTCGTACAAAGGTAATCAAGTGATAAATTCAAAATAAGGAAAAAAGCGTAATTGTTCTGGGTTTCATTTGATATATTTGTTTTAGATAATTAAATGAAATTCATATTATTTGAAAAATATTCCTTTATAATTATTAGAACTCAGAACTGAAGGCGAAATTACAACTGTCTCACAAAAATTAAGTATTAGTTGTAATAATGGCAATGAATATTATTTTTAATAAAAAAAAAACAATGCTACTTATTCATCAATTTAAAGATATTTTAAAATCTTCTGTCAGAAGACATTTAAACATTTTAATTAGTCTAATCCAATTATTCTCATAAATACTGGGAAGGAAGATTTCTTAAAATCACGATCTTTCAAAGT
Source organism: Latrodectus elegans (assembly GCA_030067965.1). Lineage (NCBI taxonomy): Eukaryota > Metazoa > Arthropoda > Arachnida > Araneae > Theridiidae > Latrodectus > Latrodectus elegans. The sequence continues at coordinate 77,230,695 of CM057810.1, forward strand.
TATTAATGCAGTTTTTTCAACTGTACAAAAAATTGTAGATTTTTAATGGTTACTGCTTTCTACTGTGGGTTATCTTTTGGCAACGGAGTAAATCTTAAATCGGGATTGGTTATTACTGAAGCTATGATATTTTCTTATACAAGGTAGTAAATATTATTTTTTTAAATTTTCTTTGCTGTCTGATTAATCCATTCGTACTTTACCTTGTTTGATTGCTGGAGCTTCATAGGTTGGGGACGTGTCAACGTTGATAAGTGACATCCAATGTCCTTCCACTGGTGTGGCGTAGATGTGAAGAAGAGAGTGCCAACTCTGGTGATGGCCGAGTATTCCAAACCCATTAATTTAAAAGGCTTGCCTACACCACTATATATGTATGCCTGATAAGTCCAACAGAGATTATAAACAAATTCATTTGTACTTTGAGCAAAGACTCTCTCAGAAAGTAATGAATTTCTTCCCCTTCAATTTTTACACTGAAGAATATCCCAAACTTGCCCTGAATAATTTGAAGATTTAATTAACTTATTGTTCCTAACTTTGTTCTTGGATAATACATTTTTGTTGAAATCAATACTGTCAGATAAATGAAGCTATTTAAAAAAAGAACGTGATGTCGATTTCACATAATTTTCATCAAATTAAGTTTGCTTATCCAATTGATAAAACACTCATTTTTTTTGTTTCAAAAAGACAATTCTTTCAGTAACGCTTGATCTCCCTAGAGCTAAAATCCCACCCCAAACGTCTCCTGTTGGTAGGACTTATATGCGTTGAGTGATCAGGTTTATTTTCTCTGGTATGAAAAATTTATGAACTTTGTGTTTATAAATTTTGTGTACGAGATTTTAATATATATAGACTAGAGTAAAATACTGTGTACTAGAATGTTATAAAGAATTTTTTTATGAAATGATTTTTCTGTAGATCTAAAATATTATGCACTTTCAAAGGTATAATATTTTAGATCTCCATGTCCTAATGATATGTCCGTGCTTTTCGGAATAGAATTTCCTAAGTTCGATTGCAAAAGTGTTGAACCAAAAGAGAAAAATTTATCTATTGCACACTTCAACTCACATTTGCATGCATATTTGTTGAGGCGAATATTTGGGAGTTTCTCAGCTTTCCACCTTTCCGATTATTAATTACAACTATAAAATCCTTCCGAAAGTAAGAGGCCAAATAATTCTAACAATTTAATAACTTGTATGTGTATAGCAAATCTTTGGATGTTAGATGTTGTCAGATACGAAATACTGAGAAAAACTGAGTGAAATAAAAAAAAAGATAAATGAATTTTATTTGTGTATTTTTAAACAAACATTTTTATTTGATTTAATTTTTTTTATATATATATATAATGCAGAAATACATGTTACTGAGTCATAGCCAATGATCCATAAATGTTTTCCAGTTGCCAGTAGTTTTGAGACCTCGGATTGTAATCCTAATAACTGTAAAAAGCATTTTATCATCTACTGCACAGTGCTATCTGAGATTATTTTTTTTTCGTAGTAGGCCATATATTCACTTGTCTCAAGCAAGAAACCTCGAAAATTCCCAAGCACCTACCTCAACAAATATGCATGCAAAGAGTTGAATCGCATCTTTCATCTCGTTTTAAAAATGTGCTTGAATTCGAAACTGGCGCTGCCCTATTCGAAGTGTGCTATCACACCACTGGACCACAATGAGGCCTTGTTTGAAGCGTTTGCATCTTTTCTCAACTTGTTGCTCATGGAATTTATTTCAGGACGCGGACTTGGCCAAGCTCCTCAGCTGTGGGTCGTTTGGGAACCTAGAGTGCTTGTCCCTGGCTTTCACGCAAGTGACCAGTTCCTGCGCCGAACAGTTGATCAAATTGCCCTCATTGCGATACCTCAACTTGTGGTCTACACAGGTAAGTTTGCTGTAAACTACGAAATTCTTAAAAGAAGCTATAGCTATTAATCTTTGGTATAATTCAGAAATATTCTTCTCTATTTAGTCTTATCTAAAATAAGTTCCATTATTTTCAGCTCTGTAAAACAAATGAAAATTGGCAAAAATGTAATTCAATGAACACTGATGATGTAACTAATTAATTTGTTTAAAAACAATTCGACTTGAAATATAAATACAAACATTTAAAAGTAAAGTCCTTATGAGCGATATTACAAATCGGTTATTTCATACATATATGATTCACTAATCTTAAGGACATCAGTCAAAGGTCATCGGTTTAACTGTAATTGAAATCAACTTTCATCTCCATTGCAAATATTTGTAGTGGTTCAAAACCCACTTTAAACCTTAAATTCCGAATCAAATTAGCCCTTATGTGCAAAAAATGAAAAACTAAAAAAGTATGATTTTTACATGTCTATTATCCCATGTGTTTAATTTTTATATCGGAAGCAAAGATGAGCAAAAACTTTTTAGCCCTAGTCCAAAAAAAAAAAGAATGTGATAAAGAGCAGTATTTTTTCCTATGCTTTTTTTAATTTTATTAAGTTTGACTATTCATATATTTAAGATTATACTGTAAGTATATTTAAATAAAGAATAAATAAAAAAAATGTTCCTCCAAATGATCTCAAAAAGATTACGAAACAATCAATCGGTGGCTGAGTAGTTAGCTGTCTTAGCTCCAAAGTTGTTAGTCCCATCGGGAAGTAACATTAACCGTTAAAAAATAAATTAAGAATCAAATATTTAAATTCTAATTTTAACAAAAATTTGTAGGAAAATGTAAAAATATTGAATTTTTTTGTGGGTAAAATTAATTGCTATTTTCATATGTTCTGGATTTATCTTTCAGTTTGGAGATTCTGGCCTCCGTCTCATTTCCGAACATCTGTCTAAGCTTCAGGTGCTAAACTTATGTGAAACTCCCGTCACCGATAAAGGAATTCAGTGTCTCACAAGTGAGTTGTTCATCATAAAAAGATTGCTTTGAAAAAAATTTATATTCTCTCATATACTTATTTTTTATGATCGACGTAGAATAATATTATATTCACCTGAAAGTGTTTTCTATTATAAACAAAACACAATATAATTAAAGTCTTCATTATATGAATCAAATCGAAAATTATTTATAAATTTTTTTTATTTTTTTTAAATCGTTTTTAAAAGAATTTAGAAACAATCCTATGTTAGTCTTCAGCAAGACTCTGTGGTACTCTTGTTAGATAAAACATTATTCTCCTTGTCAGGAAGTACTGGATTCTATTCTCCATCCAGTCATGTTTCATTAATAGTTCAAAGGGATGTAAAATCAGTGTGGTCTCATTGCCTTCCAAGTGAAATAATACATGATGGTGACAGACAAAATCTGGTAGTCTCCATTTTTGTGTTTTTTAAATTATGAAGAATCCGGTGCAATTCTTCCCTTTAGGGTGCTCCAATTTACATTAGTATAATAATAGAAGTTATATCACTCTTTCTTCTGACCATGAAAATCAAACCTTATAGAACTGATCAATTTCAAAAACAAATCAGTGAGAATAAGCTTGTAAACTTTATATAGTAAGACTAATCAGGGTTATCAAAAAATGTAAATAATAAGCTAACGAAAAATAAGACTAGTAAAATGCAGTGTTATACATTACATCGCTAATAGTTAGCAAGCAACCTATGATCTTCTTACATCTTATGATTAGAGGGGTGCATCTTATGATTAGAGGGGTGCATCTTATGATTAGAGGGGTGCATCTTATGATTAGAGGGATTTAGAGGAGTGATGTGGAATTAAGTGCGGGGGTGGTTCTGGAGAAGCTGAAAACTCATGGATTCAGGGTGCTGGTGTCATGCTACTGTCCCACCAGTTGGGATAAGCAACAACAACACATCTTATGTTGAATCTAGAATGAATTTTCATCTTCACACCAATCATTATAGTGATATATTCAACGGTTACTCAGAAAACAAAATAAGAGGATGCATTTCCCTTATTTCCAAACCATCTTTAATATTTTTTACGAGTGAACATGAAATTGTGAGTTAGCAAGTAAAAGATTAGCGTTCTAGTATTTAGCTCATTAGTTCGTGAAATCAACTGCTAACTCACATATGGATATTTGTTATTCTCGAAATCCACTTTAAATCGTAGGTGCCACTCGAATTAGCCATCTTTATTCAGCTGAGCTCACAACCGAATGGTTAGTAATTTGGCTCCTGGTTCAACAGAGTTTGTAGATTGGAATACTACCTTAAGTTTGGATGTTTTTTGTAGTTTATAAACCTTTTTAAACTTTAGATACCAGTCTAATTAGCTCTCATATGCAAAAAGTGACAAAGAAATAAATCAAAACCAAACCTGTGTACTACTGTTGACACTTGTGCATAAGCACACAAAAAGTGTCAACAGCTACAGATTGACTCAATCAAATCGTTAATTTGAAATTTAAATAGCTCTATTTCTTTTCTATGGAGGTAATTTCATTTGCATTTCAGTAACACTTGTCATGTTTATATTAAAACTTATTTCTCAAAATATTGTCTAGCTGAGTTTTTTATTCTTTTTATTTAACAACTGATTTGTTTATTTTATTCTTAAATTGACAAGTGAATGACTAGTTCTCTTGACTTGCAATTAATTGCTCTATGGGTGAGAATCAGTGTTTGTAATTAAGAATCTACTCTATATACCATAGATCAAACTTGAAGCAGCTCTTAAATGCTAAAACTGATCGTAGACTGTTAAACGAAAGCAAATTATATCACTGTATCGTGATTTTATAAGAAAAATCGGCACAGTTGTCGTATAATCCAGGATACCAAATTCTGAGATTGGCGATTTTTTAGCGGATTTTCTTGTTTCTGGGAATCTCGTTTTTGTTACGTCATACATATGGAGACCTATAAGAATTATGCAGAAAATTCTATTTTGATAACCCTAGTATTTACGTCATCGCGCACATCACGATAAGTCATCTTGGCAACATTTCTTCAACACCAAAAAAATTCAGAATTTGGAATCATGGATTATACGGCACGTGTGCCCAAAATATTTTAAAAGTATATCAGCATTTTTTTTTTAAATTTTGCATATCATATGCTGATGTTGACTCTATGGTAGAAGAATGCAGCAGCGGTGCCGAAAAATCTTCTGCTGTATTTCATTGTCTTTATAAATTTATATTTTGTCTTGATAAATTTAGAAAATAAATCTCTCAGAATTCCAATGGAGGGAAAATTTGAAGCAGAATCTTTGTTACTAAATTTTTAAAATCACGCCAAAAATATTGTTTTGTGATAGCACTATTTTGAAGTGTATTTGGACTAATTACAATACAAAAATATTGCATTATGATTGACCTAAATATCTTTTCAAAATAGTGTGAGGGAGTACAATTAAACATTCTAAAAAATTAGTTTGGCCGCGCAACAAATGTCAATGACTGCGATTGCTTTAATTTAAATTTCCCGTTGTGTTACTCATTCATTTTTACGGCAGTAATATTTTAAATATTAATTATTAAAATTCATAAGTTATATAATAATTATAATACAGTATATCATTATAATCGTAATAAACACCTTTCTGTTTCAGATATGAAAAACTTAAGGAAACTTAACTTAAACAGCACAGGTTTATCAGCCCAAATGTTTGAGATACTGAAGGTATAATTTTGTTCGTTTTTTATATCCTTTTTATGATAATTTTTAATAAAAGTAGAAAATAATAAAATCATGACTATACTTAAGATCACGAAACATGTGGTCCTTCTTTTTAGAAGCTTCTGCTTATTTAACTATTTATACAAATTCTTAAGGCTCGTGTTACTTGATGTAGTAGAATTATACACTGTTTTAGTTAAAATGCAGCCCTAAAAACATGTGTTTAGAAAATTATAAAAATCGATAAACAATGAGAACCATTATGATACGTTGAAAGAAAATATTGGTGGTCAGTGAACTGCAGGAAGCTATCACGCTGTGGTTCAAACGTTTAAAGATCTTAGCATAAGCCTGAGCATGAACCTCGGATAAGGAAAACTTCGGCCCAAGGATTGAATCCATTCATCTCAATTCAGCATTTGATCATGGCAGTGATGATTCTCAGAAACGATCTTCCATCATGATCCAGGTGTTTTTGATAGTTGGAAGATCGAGAGATGTTGCTGGCCAGAGAAACATCAAGATATTTTACGGGGCAGATAGCTGATGTAATTGATAAATAAAATTAGGTACTCCTTCCTAGAAATATACTTCTGTCGGTTCCTGCATCTCACACGCAAATCGTTGAACTATTAAAATGTCTCCGAAGGGGACAAATGATGAGGCCTAAGCTGTGGTCTATGCGAGCAATCTATGATATGATAGCTTTTTAGAACAGAATATTCCTAATTTAATCCAGTTACTGTTGAACAATGTGTTCATGTTATGCATTTTTACTTTCTACATGAACATCTTTTAGAGTTGTTACTTTGGGTATTTTCCAGACTTTCTGCTTTGTAATTCATGAATGTGATACTATTAACTATGAAATGTTCCTGGGAAACAAAACATACTGTATATGCAAATGTCTTACTACAGTTTTCAACTATTAATCTTTCCACGGTGTCAGAAAAATGATTAAGTCTATCGTATAGCTCTCATAATTTTTAACATTGCAGTTTACTCTGATTCCAGAACTTCTAGTTTATCTCAGTTTAAATGCTTTCTCTTCTGGGAATGAATTAGTACCTTAAAATTCTTTGAAATAAAAGGATGCTTTCTTTTGCAATATCCCATCGCACTCACTTATAGCAGTATTTTATGTAGTTCTTAACTGTATTTACAAATTGAAAGTCGGGTTAGCGTGATTAATAAAATTATTACCTATTCATTAGTATGAACCAAGTGATCATATCATTTTTAATATAGATCTATAAATGTTATACTGGCCCACAATTAAAAATATGTTGCTGGATCTTATGCACAATAAAGCTATTAGATATTTGTATCTTACTCTAGTGAAGGAATATTGTCTGACAATTTACAAGAAAACTTCAATCCAAGTATCAACTTTGCCACCCGATCGCGATGAAATTACGAAGGTACTATATTTGCGTGTATCCCAAGACGCGTTCTAAGATTTCACTGTAAGTTTTATGTATAATTTAGTGTAGATACTATTAATAAAGAAGGATATGTCATAATAAGCGCCACACATGAACTCAATTTACTGTATCAATGAATACTTGTACTTTTCAACGTGGAAATCTGAAGTTTACTCTGCGGACTGAAGTCATCAGCTCTAGCCAATTTCCGCATCGAATGGTCTGTACTGATATTGACATCGTGATTTACGTCATTTAAAATTTGGTGCACTTCTAAAATTCCTCGTCACTAAATCCTGGGCATCATGGGTTCATTTAACAGATTATCTGCTACAGTACAATTAAGGAAATATTTCTTAAAATTGGATTATAATAGCACCACGTGAAGTTACTTGTGTACTGTGATTGCGTGTAATGGTAATTACATGGCTATAACGCATTTACTTCTGCGATGAATAATAGCTTTTTTTTTTTCTTAAAGGCAAGAACAATGTAATTTTTAAAAGTTGCTTGTTCTAAGTTGCTGCTCAAGTCATCTGCATATTTGATTTATTTCATGATATAATTTTGATTACCATAACATATGCTTTTTTTTTTTTTGCAATTCTATTGCATTGCATATTTATCTATCGTACAATGAGATGAACTGATATTTTGATACTGTGTCCTTGGGTTCGTTTCCCACTTCTGACCTGATTAATAGTGATACGAGTATATTTGGAAAATGCTTAAATTTTTAAGATTTCGTATTTTTTGTATTAGTTACTTGTTTCTGAATAATAGAATTATTGTATATTATACTCACCAAAATGTGGCGCAAAAGGTGTGCAAAATAACATACAAAGCTTTAATTTTATTTATTATTTTTTTTTCAGCAAATGTTACCAGCCTTACAAGAATGTGATATTCGCTACACTGATGCTTGGTGAACATGCTAACTTCCTATATTTTTGGAACACAAGAGCTCTACCATGTACTGTATAGTTGACGTAGTGGTTTTAATCTTGGCATTCATCGTTCGAGTAGGAATCTAATTTGCTGCAGCAACTAAATATGAAATGTGTAGAAAGTTCTGGAAAAAACATAGTCACTAAATTATTGTATCACATTTTCAATCTTCATTATTTATAAAGTGAAATCATTTTTAATTAAATGTGCAATCATAAGTTATATTTACCATTTACACAATTTGTACTTAGTTTTTTTTATTATTAAGAAAATCTTGTGCTTTTAATAAAATTTATCTTTTTTGGATGCAAAATTTAATAAAAAAAATGCAGTTTATTTATAGATTTTGTATGTGAATAAAATGATATACTGTTAAAAAGCTTATGTGCTTTGGTTAACAAGTTTTTTAAATGAATATTTAATTTCTTAAATTTAATACATGCACTGTTTATTAATGTATTGAAACATTCATATTTTTCACCAATTTTTAAACATTGATCTCAGTATTTTTGCCCATTTGCATTTTTGTCTAAGCTTTTTCTTTTTAATAATATGAATGAGAAATTTTGTTTAAAAATTAAATTTCTGAATTTATAAATACAAGTTTCATTTTTACATACAAAATAGAATTTTATGATAACTACATTTTTATTGAAAGTTTTACGATTAAAATATTTTTAATTGAATAGTTTTCTCATTATTATTGTATATGAATTTTCTTATGTGTAAATCTTGATACAATTAAGATTATCAAGTTATATAAGATATTTATACTCTGTGTTTTTTGTATTTAAAGTAGATATATTTGATTTTAAATATTTTTAGAACATTTAATTTAATTTTATCATAAATAATGCATTAAAGAATTGATCATTAAAATAATTTATTTGTTTTATATTTAAAGAAATATTTGCTTGAAAATTAAATTTTCAATTTTTTAGAAAAGCAAAATTTATATTAAACTGAATTTCTCCTTTTTCAATCATTTCTTTAAAAAAATATAAATAAATTACATTTTTATAAATAATTCTTTGTATTTAAATCTGAGTTTAATTTTCATTTATTCTGTACTATATAACTGGAGATTTATTCACTTGTTTTTATAAAAAAATGTTTTTCTCACCAATGATTTTTTTTAAAATTCAAATGTTATGAATTGTTTTACTATTTTTTTATTATTTAACAATTAATTCAAAGAATTCTAGTTATACAAATTAACAAATTTTAGTGAAATATTTTCTTTTTAAAGTTGGTTAAATATCTTTCCTTTAGCAACACAGGTAACAGTGCACTAAAAATATATTCTATTTCACAAAACTGCACTTAAAGGATAAAAATATTTAATTTAGTTATTTCACAGTTTGCACTTAAATTTGTAATACTGTGTGATTTTTATCTAATATATTAAAAGACACTTTATAGCTCAACATTGTTTCTCACATTAAAATTTAAAAAAAATTGCTTAATCTTTAAAGTTTTAGTAAAAAAAAAAATGTTTCAGTAAATTATTTCTTATGCGAGATCACAGTAACTAAAATTTCACGAGTCCTACAAAAAGAAGAAAGACAATAAGTGTGTGTTTGAATAGACAGCATTTAGTATAGCTAACTTCTTATATTGCAAGATGGATATGTTAAGGAAATAAAGTAGGTGAATTTTTAAGATTCTCGCTTGTGATAGATGTTTTTTATTATTTTTTTTTTCGTGGCAATGAAGATATCTTTTAAATATTTTCCATAAAGGCCAAGTATGTGTTTTCTTAGAATGGTAATATAACCGCCTCACCTTTGTAACTTCTCCTATTGATGTAATAATTTTCGTAAAGTAGAATGTGCATTTTTATTCAGTTAATTTTATTGCATCCTTTTTTTTGTACTTTTTTGCTATGATGTTAAATGTTGTAGAAAGAAGTGTGTTTTCTCCATATTCCCATTTTGAAAGTTCAAAAAAAAAAAAAAAAAAGAAAAAGAAAAAAGTTGTACTGTAAACACTTATCAGTGCTGATCTGTAAATGTAGGAATTACAAGAGACTATTTCCATGGTGCTCATTTTGTATGGTTTTAACGTGACGCTAGGTATTTATGCTATGTAAAACATGAAATGTTCTGTGAAATATTTACTGTAGTACATGATTTTGTTTTCATTGTTCTCAATGGAGGGAGTGTTCCAAAAACTCCCCAACTATTTCCCACCATTTTAATTATTGTGATCGGGCTCATTTTGTCAAAGAAAGCTTTTACATGTGTTCGTTAAATGTTTTTTGAAATAAAAGTATTCAATAAAATAAAAGTTTCTTTACTTGTGTTCTTTAATTAGGAATTCTTTTCCACGATTACATGATTTATTGAATGATATTAACTTTTTCCAGTTAAAAATATCCATTTAGAAAGTTATGGCATATTCTTTTTAGAAACTTTACTTTGGAGGTGATACAAATTACGTAACCAGAAAATATATAGTTTCATTATTACTGAAAAGATTGCTAAAAATATATATATATAAAAAAGAGTAGAAGCATAGCTTCTATTTGTGACCGACCGATGGCTGAGTGGTTAGCTCTCCAGACTCCTGAGCTGTGGGTCCCGGGTTCGAATTCCGGTTAGGCATGGATGTTACTTTCGTTCTCTGTTTTCTCTCCTGTGATGATGTATGAATGTGATCCACCCTATAAACGGTTTTGTGATGGTATGGTGCGGACAACGTTACTTGCCTCCGTGACTTGGTTCACAGGTGCTGGGTAACGACAAATGAGTGGCAGATTCTGGACTTGTTGTGGCAAAGGATTTGTTACCCAAGTGCCCGCCGTTGGAAAAAAAAACTGTTTGGTGACTTACTTATGGCAAATTATAATGTGAATGAATATATATTTATTAATTTAATGACTTTGTTTGAATATGAACTTTATTGATATAGAGAGCTGTATGTAGAAAACATTTCAATTATTTGTTAGATTGTTGCAAAATAGCGCTTTACGGATTGCAGTGGGACATATGAATATGGCCTTCTAACACATTAACCCTTCTTACGGGGTCACAGGAGTACAATCCATTATTCAAATAGTTTAAATAAACAGTTAAAATAAACAGAAAAAATAAACAGAAAAGAAAAACACTTCAGATTTTTGCTTTATTCATGAGTAAATTTCAGTAAAAACTACGAAATTCGTATGGAAATTTAGGTCTGCAAAATTAAGTTTTGCATGTTATTAATTCTTTGATAGTTCATATGAACACATTATAGGAAAGATTTAAAGGCTGATTTTTGAATTTTGTTCATTAAATATTAATGTATACGTTGGAAATAGAGGTGTTATAACTAAGACTTGGCGCGGTGGCCTTGGTTAGGGCGTCGTCCTCATTATCGGAAGATAGTGAGATCGAATCTCAGCTTAATCGGAGATCCATTATGTTCGCTAATAGCGGCTGGAACACGTTAAAACTGGATGTGGTCCCAATATCCTCGAAGTTAAATGATACTTGTGGAGTAATAGACCAAGTATTAGGTGGTCTTCTGCTCGGTCCTTGTTTCAAAATCACAAAGTCTCCAACCGTCTGCTACTATCTAACTGGTAGAGCCCAATTCAGTGCTAGGTACAGGGAAACATGATGGTGCACCAACAATAACTTCAAAAAATATTCCAAGAAATAAGCGCTTCAATATTGTCCACATCCGATGGGGTGTTATCGCCCACTATTCGTTGTCGGCGAAATCGTTAAGTCGTCACTAGACGACTGCGAAGGAGGAGAAGTATCGTCATGAACTATAGAAAATAAAACACTGCCGTAAACAAAGAAGAATGCCCCATAGTCGCCCAAGCTTTTCACCTGGCGGCTTCTTTAAGAGGAGACGCGGCCGACATCCTCGAGACGCTTCCGGAAGAGCAAATGCACGATTTCCAAGCCCTATCGAGTGCGCTTGAGCTGCGGTTTGGAGAAAAGTGCACTAAAGAATATAGCAGACTACAGTTAAAGTCCCGCTATCGAAAAGCGGGTGAAAGTCTGCAAGAATTGGCTGCCGATATTCAGCGAGGTTCCCATTTAGCATTTTCGGACTGCCCAGCTGAGACACGTCAAAATCTGGCTCTCCATCACTTTATCGATAGTGTACGGGATCCGGAGATACAGAAAGCACTTAGACTCGCCGATGTCAAAGATATCGGATCTGCTGTAGTCTACGCACTTAAGATAGAGGCTGCCCAGCAGGCCGGGTGTATAGACCGGCAATCAATCAGAGCCGTCTCTGCTACTGATACAGACTATGATCTAAGAAAACAAATTGAAGATCTGCGGCGAAAAGTCCGTAGCTTCGAACTGAGTAAAGGTGGAAGAAACACGAAAATTCAGTGTTGGACTTGCGGTGCAGTTGGACACGTCCTTAGAGACTGCCCGGAACCAAAAGATGGTGGAAATGATATTCCACCACAACAGGGAAACTAATATGTGGCCATTTTGCGGAGAAGAACGAAGTTCTCTGCAGAATAATAATCGATACTGGAGCCAACGTAACCATCATTAGAACAGATCTGGCTCGCAAACTTGGTGAGAAACTCATCTGGACGCCACCCTGCATTACCCTCCAAACTGTGACAGGTGATAAGATTAAAGTGCATGTAAAAGTCAATCTAAACATTACATTTGGCAATTCCGTGTACCATCATATGGCATATGTCGCAGATATAAACGACGAATTTATTCTCGGATTGGATTTCCTCAAAGAAAACTATTTCAAGTGTTAGATTTTATAAATAATGAATACACACTCGTGTTCTGAAGACATAGCGATTTTTAAGACGAAATATTCAGATATTAAAACAGTCCATCATATAACTGCAAAGAGTGAAACAACATTACCATCGAGAGCTGAGACGATAGTTTCCGGAGCTCTTTCAGAAGATAATAATTTTCATTATATATTGATTGAATATCCAGATTCCGACAATAGCGTTAAAGGAATACTAGTAGCTTCTTCACTCGTCGACCTTTCTCGAAATGTAATCCCGGTAAGAGTTGCTAATCTAAGCGATAAGGCAAAACTAATAAAAGAAGGAGAAGTGATGGCAACTTGTACTCCAGTGACATGCATTAACAGAAATTGTCAAGCCACACTATCTGAGCCTCCTGACACTCTAATAAATGAACTCCTTCAGAATGCAGAGTTAGATGATAAACAGAGGAATGCTGCAAGAAATCTATTATTAGAATTTGGACATCTCTTTTCTAAGAAATCAGACGATGTTGGGCGAACCAAAATAACGCAGCACCGAATAGATACAGGAAATCATCCACCCATTAAACAACATCCGTGAAGACTACCATTCGCTAAGCAGAAAGAGGTGAATAATCTTCTGATGGAAATGCAGCAGAATGACATTATTGAGCCATCAGAAAGTCCTTGGGCTTCACCTATTGTTTTGGTTCGGAAGAAAGACGGTTCTACCGGATTCTGCGTTGACTATCGTCGATTAGACAACATCACTAAAAAAGATAGTTACCCTCTTCCTAGGATTGACGATACACTTGATGCTTTATCCGGAAAATGGTTTTCGACTTTGGATCTCAAAAGTGGTTACTGGCAAGTAGAGATACATCCTGAGGATCGGGAAAAGACTGCGTTTACCACAGGACAAGGACTTTGGCAGTTAAAGGTTATGCCATTTGGGCTTTGCAATGCACCTGCAACGTTTGAACGTCTGATGGAGACAGTATTACGAGGACTTTCATACGAAGCCGGTTTGATATATTTGGACGATATCATCATTGTAGGCGCACATTCGAAAACCATCTAAGAAACATCCGAAAGGTGCTGGAAAAATTAAAAATGGCCAACCTGAAGTTGAATCCTTGCAAATGTAATTTATTTCGACATGAAGTAAGCTATCTGGGACACATTATCTCTGCTGAAGGTGTAAGAACAGATCCTGAAAAGATCTCTGCAATTAAGGACTGGAGTCGTCCAGAAGATGTCAACCAATTAAGAAGTTTTCTTGGACTATGCACGTATTACAGGAAATTTGTTAAGGGTTTTTCAAGTATTGCCAGACCCCTTCACAAGTTGACAGAAGTTAAACAGAGATTTCTATGGACAGATGAATGTGAGAAAGCTTTTAAACAACTGAAAGAGGCGTTGACATCTTCGCCCGTTCTTGCATATCCCCAGCCCAGAAAATTATTCATTTTAAACACAGATATCAGCAATGAAAATATCGGAGCTGTTTTGTCACAGGAAATTGATGATAAAGAATATGTCATTGCTTATTGGAGTAAATGTTTGTCGAAACCGGAGGGAAATTATTGTACAACTAGGAAGGAATTGCTAGCAATCGTTAAAGTCATAGAACATTTCCACCATTATCTCTATGGAAGAAAGTTCTTGCTTCGGACAGATCACGCATCCTTAACCTGGCTTTTAAATTTTAAAAATCCAAAAGTACAGGTAGCCAGATGGATGCAACGAATCCAGGAGTTTGACTTTGAAGTACGTCATCGCAAAGGCACTCTTCATGGAAATGCTGTTGCTTTATCAAGGAGACCGTGTAATGGAAGCTGCCGATATTGTTCTAGAGTAGAGAACTATCAATCAGTAAATCCTTCGGTACGCCAAGTTACTGTTTCACCGCTATCAAAACTAGACCCATGGAGTGATAAAGGACTTTTCGGAGTAATGAAGACTCTACAGAAAGTTCGAGAACGCTTCTATTGGAGCAAAACTAGACAAGATAAAGAGAAATGGTGCCAATCTTTTGATGACTGTGTGACACGTAAGGGACCAAAGAAACGTAGCCGAGGAAGATTGCAGCGGTATAATATCGGAGCACCTTTTGAGCTTATAGCATTAGACATTTTGGGTCCTTTACCACGATCTTCAAATGGCAACAAATACATCCTAGTTGTCATGGACTACTTTACTAAGTGGCCTGAAGCATTTTCTATCCCTGATCAAGAAGCGACTACAGTAGCTGAGGTTCTAGTGCAGCAATGGGTTTCCAGATTCGGCACACCCTTACAAATTCATTCGGATCAAGGGAAAATTTCGCCTCTGCTGTGTTTAAAGGAATGTGTCAAATTCTCGGAATAGACAAGACGCAGACCACGCCATTACACCCGTAATCGGACGGCATGGTAGAGAGGTTTAACCGAACCATTTTAATCTCTCACTAATGGTTTCCAGAAATCAGCAAGATTGGGATTTGAAGCTGCCGCTGTTTCTGCTTGCATATCGCAGTGCTGTCCATGAGACTACCGGATACACCCCATCACAAATGCTCTTCGGTCGCGAACTTCGTCTCCCTTGTGATCTTCAGTTTGGTCGTCCACCGGATACATCTTCAACGCCAGAGGAATACCTTCGAGACCTTCAGGCACGTCTTGAAGATGTCCATAACTTCGCTCGAGACCGAATCAACCTGACGACCGAAAGAATGAATACAAGATATGACACAAGAGCGACAGGACATGAATTTCAAGAAGGTGACAAAGTTTGGTTGTGGAACCCGATTGGAATTAAAGGACTTTCTCCAAAGTTGCAAGCCAACTGGGAAGATCCCTACACAGTCCTAAAGAGACTGAATGACGTCTTGGTTCGTATAAAGAAATCATCTTCTTAAAAACCAAAGGTAGTACATTATGATAGATTAGCTCCTTATCGTAATGTAAAGTAAAAATTAGTATACCATAGTCTCTTTGTAAATAGCATAGACAATTTTAATATTTTCTATTTTTCTGTATTTGTATTTTTAGTTGTTTGGGTATGTAAGGTGCTCTGTATCCTCTTAAAATGTAAATTTTTTTATATTAAATTTGGCCTCCTATCAGGGGATTGTACTGATCGGGACGTGCAGTCCTTGAGAGGGGGGCAATGTTACAAATTTATAAATAATTATTGTATATGTCTTAAAATATCTCAGACAGATCGGAAATGCTCACATTTTTGGCAAAAATTGCGGTATTTAGATGTGTTATACGTTAAAAGCCAGTTTTCTAATGATTTGTTGAATTGGCGATGTTTTGACGAGAAACTTGGCGACAGTTGGCGAGAAATAGATACTTCTGGAAACATCCATCACCTAAGCTCTAGGACCAATATTTAGCGAGATAGCCTAGAAACTTCTAGAACCTTGGCGAAATTAGTAGATTTCCCCACCAAGTCAGGTATAAATACCGTAGCCCGACATAGTTAGTTTTGTGAAGACAGTCAGTGAGTGAAGACGATTAGTCGTGACTGCTTGTTTAGAGAAGCTGTTCTCTGCCTGAGGTATTTGAGACCTGTGATTAGAAGCTGTTACTTATTGTATCCGACGAATTGGAGCTGTATAATTGCGATTGTTACAGCTGATATTTCTAGTGGAATTTTAAGAATAAGTCTTTTGTTGATTGAGTGGCTGTTTTATTCAACTCTCAATCAACACGAGCCCCGAAGCTCGGTACAATATTTTTGTGGATGGATAATTGTTTAATGCATAGACAAACGTTGCTGATGTTAAATAATTTTAAATTTGCAACTTAAACTTCATGATGTAGTGAACTTCATATTTAAAATTCAAATGTAAGTATCGAATAATGAATTTAGCTTTAATACTGATTAGCTTCCTTAAAATTGTATCTATACAATATTGTACTAAAAATCATTCTGGATAAATAATCGACTCGCACAATACAATTTCGTCCATTTGACTTCGATATGAACTCATCAGTTCAATGTACTCGAATCCAGCAGATGCCTATTTTTCGTCTAGTTTAGACTTATGGCACGTTTAAATGAAGAAATTTGAGTTTCCCTGATGAATTTATGCTGAAATTTTTTACTGAAAATGA
The DNA here is from genome assembly GCA_030067965.1 of Latrodectus elegans. Classification (NCBI taxonomy): domain Eukaryota; kingdom Metazoa; phylum Arthropoda; class Arachnida; order Araneae; family Theridiidae; genus Latrodectus; species Latrodectus elegans. The sequence continues at coordinate 77,247,484 of CM057810.1, forward strand.
AATCTACTCTAATCAATTTTACCTATCAAGTTGAATTATATAAATTATGGAATTGCTGAAAATTGCTTTCCCTCTTTTAAAACTCGCCTTTTTAACATCCATTATACGTTTACAAGACGTCAGCATACGACGATTCACGGACAAGATTTGAATGTATTTATAAGTACTACTCAATACCAAGTAGTTTTATTGATGTACAGATTAGTTGAGGTTTATCTACTGAAATGATTATATATATATATGTGTGTGTGTGTGTGTATATATATATAGTACCTCATTTTTTTGTCTATTTGACAAGATGAAAACTTTGTTTTTAACTTCATCTCTTTTATAAATTGTTATATTACTTTTTCTTTATTTACTAACTGGCTTAAATCTTTGTCCACTAGAAAATATATTTTATTTAAATCTTAAATGTTATAGAATTTTAAATTAGTATCACTTTATACATGTTATATTTTGCAAGTAATATTTTGAAAATTATGTTTTTCATTCTTTAAAAGAAAACCTAATTTTTCCTTTTCAATGATACAATTAAAATTTTTCTACGAAACATTTTCAGGAAATATATATAATAATAGATTTAATAAAAATATAAAATTGATGAAAACTATTGAATTTTTAAGGTAAATGCAAATTAATCCAACAAAAGAATAATTAAACAATAAGATTTATGTTTATTTTTAAGATACAGAGTTTATTTTATTCATACATTAGTAAGTTTACATTTTGATATTTTTTTATTCATTTACTTGACCACCTTTCTTCAGCATTTCGCCGTCAATTCTCTATTACACCATTTACCTCTTAGGGGGTCTGTGTAAAAACAGCAGTCTGTGTTCTTTTCAAAGAGCATCTAAAAATAAATTTCAAAACAATTATAATAAGTTACACTTGCAAATCAGCTCAACCTGAGAAAATAGTAAAAAAAAATTTTAAAAGAGGAAAAACAATTTTCAGCAATACTATAATTATATAAATTCAACTTGATAGGTAAAATTGATTTCAGTAAATTTCATTTTCAGTAAAAAATTTCAGCATAAATTCATCAGGGAAACTCAAATTTCTTCATTGATTTGACTTTCAACAACTTCATAATACTAATTTTATAAATGTTCATATTTTTCATTCAATAAAAGCTTCACCTAAAGGATTCAACTTCGGGGAAATTCCTACTTTTTAAATGTTGCCCTTTGGATTTGATTAAATTGATATTATAAAATGATTAAAATTTGTAATATGAATATATTCAAATTATTGGAACACAATTTTGATTAAAAGGCAAGATTTAACATAAGAATAGAATCTAACAATCAAATTCGATAATTGAATTTACCTTTTAGTGTTTATAAATGTTGTTGTTGTCGTGTCTCTGCTAGGCTGGCAATATAGGGTGCACTTCTCCACTTTTCCAACTGAACCATATTTAGGTGTGGAGTCCGACTTCCTCAGTACACACATGCCATAGGTAGCTGTTTATAGAGTAGGCAACCATTCACAACCCATTCATATAAGGAAAGGATAAAGACAGGATAGATAAAGTACATCCATGCCCGAACCGGAATTCGAACCCAGGACCTCCCTATCCGCAGTCAATGACTACTAGACAAGTTGGTCGGTAGTGCTTATAAATAGAAATGTTATTATCTTATAAATAGAATGCATTATTTTCGTAAAGAAACTACTTTTGTCATATATACAATAGTGAATTACAATTATATACAATAGCTCAAAATAAGCAAATTATTTAAAATTTATCTCCATCTACAAGTATTTAAATTTGTTATTCTCATATAACTGAACATGAAAAAAAATTAAAATTTATATAAATGAGGTATTGTTCCCCTTTTAAAATGCAATTAATTTAATTTTAAAAAACCAAAATAATTAAAGCACAATAAAAGTATTTATTAAAGGTTATGTATATAAGCTAATTATTTATAAATATTTTTTTTCAATAAATGTATAAAGTAATTTCAGCGCATTATAAACGATTTTTGACACATCACAATACCACAAATGAAACAATAAAGAATAAATGGATTTTTAATCAATTTCTATAAATAAGTATGATATTTACTGAGAGGAAATGTATTGTCATTTTTACAATGAACTAAATTCTTTTCATATGAATTGCTTTAGAGATACACCTTTAATAATAACTTTTGCAGAAATCATATAAATATATTAAGATTTTCATTAACTATTATACAATAACTGTGATTTTTTTTTCCAGATCAAACCTTATCTTACTTATATATCCATAGATAGATATTTAAATTGTAATAAGAATGCAAAGTAGTTTGCTTTAAAGCTATTATCATCAGATGGTTTTTGAAGTAATATTAATAAAAATAATAGCATAAAGAAAAAATATCCAGTATCACCATTATGATTGCTTAGGTAGAAAATTTTACTTACAGATATTTAAGATCTATACAAATTCTACCACTTATGATTTAGATTTAAAAAGCAATTCTCATTCATTCAATATTTGGAAACCCACTAACGAGAAAAAAGAACTTGGATTCGTTTTTAGATATAATGTAATTCTACATAAAAGAAACTTTATATATAATAATTTTTATTGTTAAATTTACAATTATTATGAGTTTATATTATTCAAGAGGCCGCAAAAATTAGACAACTAAATGTTAGAAAAACACAAAAAAATAAAATGTATTATCTAAATTGTTAAAATATATGTACTTTGTTAAATAAAAGTTTTGGAATATACCGTTCTATGTATTATCTAATTAGTATTTTTAGGGTGGAATTTTTCAATTTGAGAAACTTTTGTTTTAAAGTTAATGATCAATTCTTCACGAATTTATGGGAGTTTTATTTTTATTTATGTTGTTTCTTGTGTGAGGAAAAAGTAATGTATTTGAAAATTTAACAATGATGTATAAATTAAAATTTGAAAAATTCAGAAACAATTAGATCAACATTTAATTTAAAAAATTTAATTAAGCTTAATACGGTTTTTTTTATACTTTTTCTTTTAAAGATTGAGAAATTCATTATAAATTAAAAATATTAAAAAATTTTCTTTAAAAGACCCATTTATAAAAAGAAATGATTTTAAATGCATAACATTTTTTTGCTATAATTGCATGTAAAAGGAGAATAAAATTTAATTTTTAATTTGATTGGAATTAATAGAAATGACCATTTATGTAATGAAATAAAAATGTTAGATATATATAAATATAAATCTACTCATAAAAATTGGCATTTTGAACTATCAGCATTTATAAATAATGCAGAAATGTGTGATTTTTTTTTAATATTAAAATCAAATTTTTAATGTAATTGTTTAGAATGTGGCATGTACAATAATTTGATCTATATGATAAATATCACATGTATTCACATAATTAGATTGTAATAAATATTAACTTGCTTTTTACTTTACTTCTTTTTCTTTGCATGTTAATTTAAACTTAACATAATGTGATTTTCATCATATGGAAATAATTTGTATATTTGTTACATTATTTAAATGTTACTTAAAGTAACAAATTTGTCACTTGTATTAACTTTTTAATATAGAATGTTGTAAAATAGTAAATTTATATCAGGTAATTATTTTATTTATATAAGATACAACAATACAAAATGAAAAAAATGTATGTATGTATTGGAATATTATAAAATGGTTTGTTTTTAATTTAGCAATACAATATAAGGCCCCTTGTGATTAATATATGAGCTATAAAATGTCGACAAACTTATAAGAGTCAACAAGAATTGCCATAACATAGCTACCTAGATTGGAGTAATTTTGGCAGACAATCTTGATCCTATCTTAGCAACCCATATTGATCCAATATAACAAATTATAGACCATCAAAGATTGGTTCAGTTTTGGCCGCCAATAATGTGGACCAAGATAATGCCAATATTACCCAATATAAAACAAAGTATTTCGCTACTTGTGGGATTATTTCTTTTATCAACTTTTCTGGTAATGAATATCAGGCAATTTTTTGTTTGTTTTTTCTTAAAAATAGTCGAACATATTCTTGGAAGCTTTAAAAAAATCCGATAGTGAAGCCTTCAATTTCCTACATAGATCTAAATTAATTTGGGGATCTCACAGTGATCTACTCTACTCTAGATCAAGTAACTCTATAAATATAACATTACAATAAATTGAAATATCTGCATTCAAAGTTTCTTCTCCTGCCATTCTCTGTGATATCAATATGCAACTTGTCAACATGCAATATGTCATTTCTAACGCAGAAATTATTTCCTTGGCTATCAAGTATTACATTTGTGGCCATTGAATGTATTTCCCATCAAGTATTTTACAACGATTTTTAAATTTTTGAATCATTTTTATAGAATGATAATAGTTTTGCCCATCTATGGACAAATGATGAAAATAAATTATATATTTTTTGAACTATTCCAAAAAACTTATTGCATTTAAACAACAACTACTTTTACTTACTACCAAAAAGATTCCGGGAATTCCGTGAGATGGTCATCTCATGGAATTTGCAAAGCATACTTCTTAATCTCCAATATTATTTCTAGCATACCCTAGTATTTCTTTGATATATTAGCAGCATTATCATATGTTTGACCTTATCACTTATTAAAATTTATTTTACTTGGATTTAATAGTTATTATACAGAGCTGTAAGTCATACTTTTCCCTATGAAGCTACCCATCTTTAACAAAGTTAGTAAACATTCATTAGGAATCCCATCATCTGGTGAAATGTACCTTGTAACAACAATGAGCTGATCAATAACGGAATCGTTCGGAAGGGAATCCAAGGTTCTCAATTTGAATCTCTTACTTTATGTACCATAAATTTGATAAACTCTTTACATTGTTATGAAACAAACTACTGACTCCAAATTTTGAAACAAACACATTTAATTAACAAAGAACCAAAGAATTTACAAAGGAGTCATATTTGGGTTCACTAAAACTCTAGCGACTCCGTAGCGTACAAAAGTCAGTATCCATCTCAAAAAAAAAAAAAAAAAAAAAAAAAAAAACGCAGCTTCTTCAGCCTGCTCTTTCATCACCCTCTATAGCTAAGAAAGCCTGAACACTCTCTTGTGACGTCATCAACCGATGGCTGAAATCAACCGCTTTCGTTCACGATCAAAATATTCCAAAGGAACTGTGTTTTTAAGTTGTTTAATAAATTCCTCGCAATCAATTACTACAATATTTTAAAATTAATATTTATATTGTTTCCACGAAGAATATTAAAAAATTAATAGCAACTATATGTAAAAACTTATTTAAGTATAACTTTGAATGAAAACATTCTATTAATTCTAGTCAATGAAATTTTATTCAATATTGGTTATTAATTTTCCTTGGTGTACTTTCAATAGAAATATATATATGTGGTGATTATATATTAATGTGCTAAATCTAATAATAGAATTATTTATATGAAAATTATATGTATATTTAATTAATCATTCCTGTGCACATTTTTTTTAAAATTCAAGCAAAACATTTTGGGTGTTATAATTTATTCTAAAATAATAATTAGCAACATAATCTATTATGAATTCAAAATATTTCTTTAAAATTTATTGAATGCAATAAACATGATTACTTTATTAGCAAAATATATTCCCTGCGTATGATAGATTTAAAATATTTAATGCATTTATTGGGTGTTATAATTTTGTATGGTTGAAGAGGAAAAGACAATCACAGAAAAATAAAAAATAATTTATTAGAATCATACTTTCTTCATATTTTTTCTAAAAATAATGCATAAATTTAGTATGAAAAAGAAATATTGACATAAACATTTTCTTTAAGAAATAATGCAAGTTTGGCAATTTGAAATCTTATACATACAATGACTAAAATTAATAAATTATATATATATATATATATATATATATATATATATATATATATATATATATATATATATAACAAAATTTCCCTATGTAATTTTACATATTACAACACAAATAAATTATTTACATACATTAGAACAAATTTAAACTATATACATAATTACTACATTTTTATTCACTTTATTTTGATGCATTCATAATAATGGATAAAAATAACTATTTGAATATATTGAAATTTATTTTCAAAATTATTTTTGTTTTAAAAGGAAATAAAGATATTGGATACAATTTCTATTTCAAATTGCATTAAAAAGTAATTTTTTTAAAAATTATTAAAAATTTGAAGTTTTCTTTTTTTTAGATAGAGCATTAATCACTATAGAGTCATTAATTTTTTTGCAATAATTTTCAAGGAATATATTTATGCATGATTTGACAATGAATAATTTTATTTCTTCAGCAGCATGTCCATTTTCACATTTTTCAAAAGGAAGGTAAATTTCAGATTCATTTAGAATCCTTGTAATTATTGAAAATGCATATGCTCTATGATTAGAACATTTAAAGAATTCCTTTTCATTTTCAGTAGATAACAGTTTACTTATAACTAAATAACAATAAATTATTATAGTTACAACATGATCAGAAGGGTATTTTAATCCACCTCTGTCCATATTTTTTATAAGAATAGAAGAATTTGTAATATCTTCAGCATTATAACAATAGAATCATTTAAAACCAGATAATTCTTACAATGAAGACATTTAAAATGTTTTATACAAGAATGTGAACAGTAACCAGCAATATATGTAAGATTACTTTCAGAAATTTTTAAATCAGCGACATCTTTTTCAGATATATTTATTACCAGATTATCATCTATTTCATGTTCCTCAACATTAGATAAATCAATACTATTATTTAAAGACATAGAAATTTTATCATGGTTATTTGATTTAAATATATGAGGCATTAAACTGCGTATTCACAATTTCTTTTCTATTTCAAAAACCTCTGTAATTGATATGAAATGATAATTGATATAATTGAAATTAATTTCGAAATAGTTTAGAGTTCAGTATTATTATAGTTCTCTATTACTCCTACGCATTTTAATGGCATTAATAAATCGAAAAATTAATAATTATTTTACTTTTCTATGAAAATTTATATTTGAACGATATGAATTTAATGCCTAATAAATTTTTAAAAAAAATTCCATAGGAATTTACTTTTGATTTCATTTGAAATTTTCTATTACTGTTATTGTTATTAAAAAAAATCAAAATTAAAATAACTAGCAAACATGATGCAAATGAAACAATAAAATTAATTTACTTACCCTGGAATGTTTGGTCACTTCCATGTTTTCTCTCGGAATTGCCCGAATCCATTTGTGTTTTAAATCTTCTTCACGTGGAAATCGAAACAGAGAAACTTTGGGTCCATTATCATAGTTGCCTTTACAGGCAGTTACGCAACATTTATAAGGCATGTTCTTGATTATTAAACAGAATAAAAATGATATATTTTGAAAAATAAGTCGAAAATGAGTGATTTGTTTATGGTAAACAACACAGTTACAAGCCTCTGTTCAAGCGTCACTTAGAAGAAAGCAACAGCCTTCGGATGCAACGTCACAGCCATTTGGTCACGTGGTAGTCAGGCTTTCTGCTATTAGAAGGTACTGGCTCTTTGCACCAACCGTCTCCCTACTCACCTTCCCCATCAAAAGCTCTTGAAATCGAAAGGGCTGAGTATGAGACATTACAGACTAAATAATTCCTTCCTTCACCGAAGTTTTTCTTTTTCATTCTACGGAAATCAACCTGCAATAAAAAGAAAAAAATACATACAAACAACAAAGAGCAAAATTTAGTATTACAGATAGCCCTGATCAATCGGACTCTGACTGATACACAAAATTATATGGAATTATATAATATTAAATATAAAAGTATATCAAAAGAGCACAAAATAATTATGTAACACAACAGAATTTGTAACATTAGCTAAATTTACAAATAGATACACATCATTATTATAAAAATATTATAATTTTTTTTCAAGAAATTATGTACGCATGAAACAATAATTGAAATTTGTATTAAAAGAAAACATTCAAATTTAATATTTGAGAAAAAAAAATAAAGAAAATAATTATGTTTGGTTATTCAGCATTCTACTGAGACTATCGGTATTCTGATGTAATATGCTCTTTCTGTGAACAACATCAAAATTGAGGCTTTGAAGTACCAAAGCCCACCTTAAAAGTCTGGGATTAGATCCTGTATGATGTTTTAACCAAACTAAAGGGTTGTGATCAGTTTCAATAACAAATTTATACTGACCATCTAAATAATATTTTAATTTAGTAACAGCAAAAAGATTATTACTGCACATTCCTTTTCTATAGCGCTATAATTTTTCTCAGACTTTGAAAATTTTTTACTCAGAAACAGGATAAGGTGTTCATTTTCAGTTTGATCTCTCTAAGATAAAACTGCACCTATTCCTAAGTTTGAGGCATCACATTGAATAATAAATGGTTTTTGAAAGTCTGGACTGTAAAGTAAAGCTTCTTTATTATAATGTTCTTTAATTCTACGAATGCTTTTTCGCAGTTATTATTCCATATTACAGTTCCCTTCTTGGACTTCCCTTTTAGCAGGTCGGTTAAAGGCGCAGCAACTACCGAAAATTCTGGTATATACTTGCGATAGTATCCAACAAAACCTAGGAAAGCACGTACTTCGGTTTTGCTTGAGGGACGTTTGAAATCGGTAATGGCTTTAACTTTAATATCGCCTGGTGTTCTTTGACCTTGTCCCACAAAGTGTCCCAAGTATTTAACACGAAGTTGAGCGAATTTGGACTTTAAGGGTTTTACAGTCAATTTCGCAATTCGAATCTTCTCCAGAACACATTTGTGATGTTGGATGTGATCAGACCAAGTAAGTAAATATGTAGCTATGTCATCTAAATAAGGTACAACAAAATGTTCGCTTTTTTTTTAATAACTCGGCCATTAACTTATTGAAATAGTAAGGGGCATTCTTCAAGCCGAATGCAATTCTCAAAGGTTTATAAACGCCAAATGTCGTCGTAAATGCAGCATATCTTTGAGCCAAAGGTATTTGCCAATAACCTCGTGTTAAGTCTAATAAAGATATGAAATTCGCTTTCGAAACGGATTCAACGCGCTCTTCAATATTTAGCAATGGATAATATTGCGTTCTGGTAACCTCATTTAACCTGCGATAATCAATGCACGGACGAGGTTCTTTTAAGGGAGCTTCAACTAATATTAAAGGTGATGTGTAATCGGATTCACTTGGTTCCACCACCTTCAATTTCAACATTTTGTCTACTTCCGATTTCAGAATTTCTGTCTGTCGTGGGGACATTCGATATGGTTTGGCTATAATAGGTTTATCAGATTCTAACTCGATGACCAGTTCAGCCAGTTCTGTACAACCCAGTTCATTTGAAAAAATATCAATAAATTGAATCAAAAGTTTACTCAATTGCTTCTTCTGCTCATCCTCTAATTTTTCATTAAAACAGCTTTCAGGAAAGGTCTCTAAAAGGGTAGATGGATTAATTTCAAAACTTGAGATATCTTCATTATTAGAATTAGGGGTAAAAATTAAATTAACATCTTCTGGACGCTGAAAATAGGGTTTTAACATATTTACATGGTATACATGTAATTTTTCTTTATCGGAAAATTGTATTATGTAATTCGTTTCCGATAGTCGTTTTATTACTTTTCCTGGACCTATCCAATGAACAGAAAATTTGTTTGATCTAGAAGGAGCAACAACTAGTTCAAGATCATTTTCTTCAAATTCCCTTTTCGTAGCCTTATGGTCATACCAAAATTTCTGTTTTTCTTTAGCATCTGTCATATTTTGCACATCTAACTCTTGGCAACTTTTCATTCTATTTAAAAGATTAAAAATGTAAGCAATGACACTATCTTCTTCAATGATTTTACCAGTTAGATTTTCATATAATAGTGTTACAGCTGTTCTTAAGTTCCAACCATGGACTAATTCTGCAGAATTACCAGTGCTATCATGAATGCAAGTTCTAAGTGCAAAAAGTGCCTGAGGTAAAATCTTCTCCCAATTTGTACCCTTTTCTAAAAAAAAGGACTTTCAGTATTCTCTTTAAAGTTCTATAGGACTTTCAGTATTCTCTTTAAAGTTCTATGCAATCTCTCAACAGGATTGTTTTGGGGATGCTGAACAGAGCTATGCACGACATTAATACCAAATTTTTCTAAAAATTCTGATGTCAGGACACTCATGAAAGATGTTCCTTGATCACTTTGCAATTCCCTAGGAAAACCCATGGGGCTAAATATCGGAAGAAAAGCATCAACCACAGTAGTAGAACGTAATGGGATGGCATCTGGATACTTGGATGACATGCAAATGGCTGTTATAATATACCGGTTACCACAGGAAGTTATAGGTAAAGAACCACATGCATCAACGCTAATTTTTGTAAAAATTTCCGGGATTACTGGAACTAGTTTCAAAAGAGCCTTTTTCTTATCTTGAGACTTTCCTACTCGTTGACATTTGTCACAAGATTTAACACAATCTTCTATTTCTTTAAAGCAGTTAGGCCAGTAGAAAGTTTTGCACAACATATCTTTTGTTTTAATTATCGTTTGAAGATTGTCGTTTAGCTTGCTCAAAAAGAGGTTTCAAATCTTCGCACAATTTTTGTTCCCGAGCAAACTCTTGTGGAGATGTCGTTATCAAAACCATCCCTTCAACTTCGGTTTCTAATGGTGGCAAAATTGCATTTTCCTCTAATTCTTCATTTTGTTTAGTTTTGAGGCAAGACCTAGAGGATTATTCTATTTCAGAATCAATAATCTCTTTATTCGTGCTATTTTCCTTGCTTCTTTTTTGAGCTCGAGTTTCTATAGCATTTATCATATGTACTTTCACCTCTTCATGCCTTTTAGTTTCCTCAAATAAAGCTGCTGTTTGGTTTCCCAGTAAATATCTTCCTTGATCCAATGAATCTCGAAGAACTGCTGCCTTTGTCAAAATGTGGCCTAATTCACAATTTATTTCAACCTCGGCATACTAAAGTTTCATCAAAAGGTGTTCTTAGCCAAACCTTTTCCTTAGTGTACATATCAGGTTTCACGTATTTTCCACAAATCAAATCAAGAGTTGCTCCAGTGTCTCTTAAGATTGGCATTTGAATTCCATTAACAATGCCGATACTAGTACAAGGAGCCATCAACTCATTAAATGTACATTTAGCAATTTCATTAGTTGCTACCGATTCTAAGTTCTTTTTTATTTTGTCACACTGAGGCCGCAAATGACTAAGAACCACACTCATGGGAGTTTTGTAAAATCTTTCGTCCTAAAACTATCTCTTAAATTTTCATATTCATCTATTTTCTCTGCCAGATCATACGGAGAATTCATTTTAAGCCATTCCGCCAAAAAATATTCAATATTCAATATTCGTCGTGTACCAATTGAAATTAATAATATCAAAATATTATTAATTTCAAATGGCACTCGACGTTTCAATTGATCTGTTACCATTAGCTCCTTAAGCTGTTCAAACGTCGTTATTTCTAATTCCGCAAGCCATTCCGTAAAGTAACTATTCAATTCTCGTGCATAATTTCTCCATGATTTTTCTGTCGTTTTCTGGTGTTTAAGAAACAATTGTCTTAATTTTTCGCTATTTAACTTGAATCGTTTAAGAATAAGTTCCTTCACATAATCGTAATCATTATCCCTTTCTGGAGGTTCTCTAGCTAATTTAGATATATCTGAAAGTAAAGCACTTACAAGATAAACTACCCATTCGTTTTTTGGAATATAAGCTATTTATGCTCTACACTCAAAATTTATTAAGTATAAACTCATCTCATCTTTCTTTTCATCAAATTTTGGTGTTATTTGCATTAACAGAATTTTTTTAGATTGATCAGTCACAAATTGTTCCCTTTTAACTCTTTCCTCGATTACCCTATCTAATACACATTTTACTTCTTCCTCGTTGAAGTTTTTACTAGCTAATATTAATTTTTTATTATCTGGAATTTTAAAAGAATCTGGAACCATTTCCCCTAACTCTTCAGCTACTTCTACTAAATCTCCCTTTTTCCCCCATGCTAAAGAAGCCATTTTATTTACTAAACGCTTTATCTCAGATGAGATGAAATAATGAGAAAAAAGGAACAGACTACACCCACGTATATGCAAAATTTCTTAAATAACTATTGAAATTATTTACCTCACTCTACTAATATAAAACACATATCAATAACATTTAAAAAAATTAAATGAAAACAAACTATATTGTAATACAACAAATAGTGTATAGATGGAAAATCAATTATTTTGAAAAGAACAGGTTTAATATTAAATTTTCTACTCTCGATTTGAAGTTTTTATTACCAAGCTAATGTTTGATATTCAGATAAATTGAATCATTAAACAAAAATGTAAAAAAATTAAATGTATAAATTATATAATATCCTATTCTTATATAGATACTACTATATTAAATCAAAAAATGAAATTATACATATTCTTTTAATTTAAAATATAGAACACTACAATATTTTTATATGTAATAACAATACTAATTAAAATTTTTAATTAATCTAAACCAGAAATCAGCTTTCGATTTAAATCAATATAAACTTAGTTAATCATACACGACATTAAATGATGTGATAATAACGTAAAATATTTTAAACATTAAGAATATATCTTCCCAAATCATTAACAATGAAAAAAAATTGCGATTTAAATATCAAATAAATCAGATACATTGCACAAACCACAATCAAACACATTAATAAAAATCTCACATTACTTTAAATTCAAACCTATTTGTAATAATTTACTTTCGTTTTCACATAACGAAATCAAAACTTTTCTAAAGTGTATATTCCTTTCATAAAATCTACTTTATATATCAGTGAAACATTAAAAAAAATATGTATATAATTTTACTTTCGATTTTGCACATTAATCTATAACAACATAGTTATTTTAACATATCACTACGTAAATTGAAATACATCAACCACATAAAAATTATGAAATACACATTTATAATAAGATACACACACTTTCCTTATAACATATTACACTGTAAATTCGTATACACGAAATACAGAAACAAGCTCTTATAATATGGAATACACCATTTACAAACTTATAAACAAAATTAATTGATATAACATGAAAAACCAGGTAAATAAGATTGGAACTAAATATTCTATAAATTTATATAACATACCAAACTATTTATTTTCAATGGTAGTTAGAGAAGGATTGATCAAAAAGGCCTACCTGTATTCCAACATTTCAGTACGTAACCATTATAGTGCACATAATTAATTTCCACACTGGATGCTAATGCTAAGGATTATAAAAATATCCAAAACCGCTGCCACCAGAACATAAGTTTCTTATGAAACAAATTTCTGACTCTAAATTTTGAAACAAACACATTTAACTAACAAAGAACCAAAGAATTTACAAAGGAGTCATATTTGGGTTCGCTAAAACTCTAGCGCCTCCGTAGCGTACAAAAGTCAGTATCCTTCTCAAAAAAAAAAAAAAAAAAAAAAAAAAAAAAAACGCAGCTTCTTCAGCCTGCTCCTAGCACCAACCCTCTCCCTACTCACCCTTCCCATCAAAGGCTTTTGAAATCGAGAAGGCTGAGTATCAGACATTACAACATATTGTTTTAGAAAGATAAGAAGTGAAACCTGATTTTTTATTACCAAATTTTTTTTATAAAGCTGGTGAGAAAAATATCAAATTTTTTTTATATGTTTGAGTTTATTGATCATTAAGACCGAAGAAATGACCATTATTAGGAGAGAAAAATATTTACTTACAAATGTTGCTTTTTCATTAAAGGAAAAGCACTCTCTGAAATAATAATTATGACTGCCACAACTTGTTAAAAAAAAATTTCTCCAGTATTGTTAATTATTTACCTTTACTGCTTATTGGCAGTCTATTGTTGAAACATGTTTTCTTGTAAAATATTATTGAATTTCGTCTATGCTCTACAGTTTTCATGACTTTGAATTAAATAAGTGTTTTGCATTAATGAGAAAATTCTCTCATCCGATGATAAAGGTACAAAAAAAAAAACTTGAAGAGTTCACACAAGAAACAGCCTACACCACCTGCAGCTTCTGAGGAATATACTAATTACTCTCTGCTATATTTTTTAACAATTGGTCTACTTGGGATAGAGCAAACCTTTTGAGCAATATCTGACTTAATTTGCAAAAAGCTTCATTAATTTTTCGAATGAGCCATTTGAGAGTGAATATTCTGATGGATATTTTTTTGCGCAGAACCTCATCTTTATTTAAATTGCCCTATAACCAAACATCAGTTTGTTCATTTTTGATGTTGAATCTTCTGTCTTGTAATATTCTCTGGTTTATAAACCTTAATATTTAAGTTTATGACTTCATTAGGTGAAGAAGACCTAGATGAACGATGAACTTCATTAGTTGAAGTAAACCTAGATGTATACGATTCTGTATCAGGAATAGCATGAACAATTTGTGAATGATCGTGGTGGATGAGGCTTTCATATCTCATCAGGCTCCTTATCTTAGTTTTAAAAAAACTTTCTAATTTTGTTAATTGCTAAACTTTTCAGCTCTGCTTATTTTCTCACTTTTCAGCTTCATTTTTATACTTTTAATTGATACATTGAAAACTTTTGGTTGAATATTTAATGTAACCATAAGCATATTTAAAAGTAATATCCACGACAGTTTTTAATTGAAAATTTCTTTTTATATCTCCATTTCTTACCAGCAAGCGCTATTTTTATAATAAATAATATAAGCAACAAGAAACTTAGCAATATCCTCCGAATTTTAATGTTAGTTTAATTAATTAAGCATATATGACAGAGAGAGAGAGAGTTGCTTTACTAGGAAAATTTTTGGGAGATCTCCATTGGCCTATATAATATAATTAGGGTCCAACGCAAAAATTTCTTTGACGGCCCCCTGTGCTTCACAAAAGTAAACTTTCTTTTAAATGCGGCAAACAGTTCTATTCAATTGATAACATAAAATAAACAATCTGTTTGATTTGGAGGCCCTGCTGTTGTGGGGGCCCGGGGCAACTGCTCCGTATTCCTTACCAATTCAAGCTCTGGGGATCTCTTAGAAAATAAGGGCCTTAGCTTAAGAAACTTATACATAAATCTCATTCTGCTAAATATTTTGTTTGCAAAATCTCACGTTTTCAGGCTTATTGTTCCTTTTTCAACGGCAATTCGTCGTTTTGACGTCACTTCATCAATCGATTTCCCTTCACGATATCCTATCTTTCCCCAATGATTCGTATCCGCGATTGTTGTCTCGTTTGTAAGAGATTACAGATAACATAGATATTGGCAATTTGTCAAAACGTAATTTAAGACTAGCTTCAGATTAGTTGTTATTAAAATTGCGCGATAAATTAAAATTATATTTTGTATCAACTTATTTAATAATTCAAGAAGTTCTGATATTATTTAAAACTATATCTCTGGTGTATGAATTGTTACATGAGCAACCTCAATACTGAATACAAGAAATTTCCTTTAAATTATGCGTAGAAGTAGATTATAAGTTATTGTTCTGAAGAGACTAAAATATACCAATATAAAATCGATATATATATGCTAATTTTTAAAGTTTTTAGTGATGAATTGAAATTTTTAATTATGTAGCTTTGTAAGAAATGTGTTGTCAAAGATATATTCGATGAGAAAAATTAGGAAAACATTATTGGTTGGGTAAGTAATTACTATATATTTCTGTTGGTCTATTTAAATCATACGTCAATGAGGTAGTTTTGAATTCCGTCATTACGACGTCGAAACCTGAGTCGGCATTTATCTCTTCATGACACAGTGCGATGGCAGCGGAATATTGTACTCTTCTTAACTAGTGATGGACCTCTCAGCGAATGTGACACCCTTTGAAATCTGAATGAATATCTTTCTTTTTCCATAAAATGTTTGAAAATTTAATGCAAAAAAAAGTCTCCTTTAAATCTGTTTTTATTAGTCGGTGTTATGCATATCGGATATTTGTTGGAAGTAAAATCTTTCATTATATTTTGCATTTTGCACTGCATTTTCTTGAAGTAGTTTTGTTTTATTCTTCATTTTATTACATTACATATTATGTTATTATATCATTTTCCATTTGTGTTATTGACCAGAATTAATCACATTTCTTAAAATATTATAATTTTCTTTTGAAACTATTGTTAACTGCTAATTATTATATTTGACGAAAAGGATAGAAAGTAATGGGAATAAGTAATGGGTAATTACATATGTATTATGTATGCTCCATAAACGCACACAACCAAACTGTATGTAATATTTCTATCCTTTTCGTGAAATATAATAATTAGCAGTAACAATAGTTTCAAAAGAAAATTATAATATTTTAAGAAATGTGATTAATTCTGGTCAATAACACAAATGGAAAATGATATAATAATGTAATGGGTAATTACATTACTAAAGAAAAGAAAACCTAAGCCATTCTTATATTTTTCGGGAACTTACATCGGAAGACGCAGGAACTTCTGACAATGAAATTTAAATGATAAGCTTTTTTGCAATGGTTAATTATCTTCTTTATTATGAAAATTCGTATTAAAAAAGAGTAGTCCGTTAGCAACAAATTTAACGCAATTTAAAAGTTATATATAAGTCAATTATAATATTTCAAAAACACAAACACAAAAACCATATAACTAAAGTTAGTAATCTCTTAAACTATAATGCTATATACAAACGACCTAGTTTCCCAAGGGAAAAATATCTGGTCTAATTAAATTATTATTAATTTCAAGAAAACCTGTTTATGAAAAAGTATGATATTTTCACATTAACATTGTTAATTAATTTATTATATGGTGATCATAATTAAATTATCATATTTTAAAGTTGTCTTCAGATAAAACAATCACTCTCAAATTTATGAAATTTTGTATAGCATACAGGAAAAATGATAATTTTTTTAAATTTTCTAGGTAAATACGAGAATGTAGCTTTAAATTGTCTCTATAAAAAGCTTTTTTAGTAAATTATACATTTATGATCAGTTTTTTATTCATATTTAACCATCCTTTATTTTATTTTATTTTTTTTATCCATAACACACTTTATAACACAATAATTCTTATTTATTAAATTACGCAATTTCTGAAATAACTTTTATTTAAGACACTATAAAACCTTTTCAGTAACAACTTCGACAACAGCTGACATCGATTATATGTTGCCACTTACTTTCTTGGTATTTTTAAATACTAAAGTTTACTGCTGTCTTGTGTGTGGCAGTTTATAAATTACTAAAAGTTCTGAAGCGATCTATGTGTATGTTCACTTTTCACAGGCTCACATTTTATGTATTCATTTTTACTATTCGAATTTTAACTGTATGAAATATTTCGATGTTGTTGAAGGTTTAAGGAAATTAGTAAGGTTTTTCTTGATTTGGTTTCATAGCTAAAATTATGCACTGAATTTAGTGGGACTAATGGGAAGTTTCACATGTCTGGTTCGTGTCCAACAAGCTTCTTGATTACCAAGTTCTTATTTTTAAAAGACACACACACATTTTGAAATGACTTGGTCACGCATGGATGAACATTGTACGAGACTAACAAATAAAGCGTCAAGACTTCTGGTTTTTGCAATCTTGTTATATAAATCGTTCTAGAAAAACAAGAAGAGCCCGGTTCGACAGGCTCTTCTTGTTTTTCTAATTTCTCTTGTTGAATATTTCGCACAAAATTTTCACAAGACCCAAGTCATTCTGAAACACCAATATTTTTCCAGTTCTTTGTTCCAGTAGTCTGCCGGCATCTTGGTGACCGGTCTTTCCGAAGCCAACAGCAAGTCTCTTTCCGAGTGCGGCCGTTTACGAAACTGGCATGGTTGATTCTTGTGAAACAGTAAGCAAGTGGCGTGAACCAGTGTTGCAACAATCCAGTCGGAACGGAACGAGCATCAACTCGTGGATCTCGTAGTGCTGCTTGAATCTGATGTTGCAGTACGCGCACGATGATATTCTTAATTTATATTACGTCTCGAAAGAAGCCAAGACTAAAATTATTTTACAAAAAATTTAAATTTGAGAAGAAGAAAGCTAATGTCTGATTGGTTCGATAACTGTCTTCAATAAATTTTGGAATCCGCCGACGATTGCGTTCCATCTGTGACATTCATCGTCCCGGCAGAACATACAAATTCCAATGTTTCCCAGATTCGTCAACAACACAGGCTCGATGGTATTGCAAATTCTTTTGAATTTTGACTTTGTCTCGTTGTTTACGACATACAGTTTTCCGACATCCATCCCTTCAATGTCTGTTAATAGTTGACTGTCCCAATTATCATTCCAGTCTTCGCTATAAGAAAATATTCCATTTGTAAGAGTGTACGATCTTCCGCTGATGGCCAACACTGCCATGGATCCAGAATGGTATTTGACTTGTCTCGTTCGTCTTGAATACTGGCTTTGATACGGTTTCCGAGCTAATGATGAATTCAAGCGTCTCAATTGATGTCTCCTTGATTTTCTCGACTCGTTTCCTAATTTATGTCGAATGTGATTGGTGAACAACTTCCGTCAAAAATAAACATTGATATTTAAATAAGCTTTTGTTCAAAAGTGATAATTATTTAATATTCATAAATGATAATTATTTAAATATAAAAAGTTTGTATTATTTTTTAATAGTTTCTGAAAATATAAACCTTTTGTAAGAAATACACGATGCCTACAAATGGAATGTTTACGACGTTTTTTTACGATTTCTTGCTTTCCCATTATCATGCAAGAGCATAATGGATAAGTACCAAAATTTTTATATAATTTATAATGTAAGCAAACAATAAATATGCTTTAGGACAAAAACCAATTCTTCATAAATCAATTTCAAGAGTAATTCAGTGCGAAAGCTGTTTTCAACATGATTTATACATGTAATTATATTTAAATTTAAAGGTTAGGTTAGGTTAGGTTACGACAAAAACGGTTTTGGAGCTTTATGCTCGTAGGCTTATAGCTCGCATTGAGTAAGATTGTGTTTTTATTTGAAACTGTGTGTGTGTGTGTTTCGTTCTTAAATTTAAAGAGATTTAAAAAGTGCAGTGCGAACGAGGTGTTAGTGAATAAAAGTAATGTATTTACTTTCACCAGTATTTTATATTTCCAGTAGAATAAGCCTCAGTCAATCACGTGATATTCAGTTTCACAATCCAAGTATGTTAATTTTTATTCTCCTAGTATT
This sequence comes from Latrodectus elegans, assembly GCA_030067965.1. Taxonomy (NCBI): domain Eukaryota; kingdom Metazoa; phylum Arthropoda; class Arachnida; order Araneae; family Theridiidae; genus Latrodectus; species Latrodectus elegans. The sequence continues at coordinate 77,266,695 of CM057810.1, forward strand.
GGCAACAAGAGAAAAGACCTTTCTCTGTTTATATTTACATTGGTAACGAATCAACCATTGCCGGAATTATAGCTCTTTCAATTTTAGTCTCTTCTCACTGATTTAATGGTGCAAATGGAAACAGATTCTCCAGTCGTATATCATGGGACTAGTGAATCTCGATTTCCTCCTGAAGAAGTAAAAGTGAGAATAATTAAAAAGTATTCTCTTGGAAAACAAATGAAAAACATTAAGATTTAGAAATTTAAACTTTCTCATTGATTTTTTCTTAGGATGCAATTTATAGTGTGTCACGCATAGTAATTCATTTATGTGATTTATTTGTTTTAAATTAAACGTATGCTTATTTTTTAGCTATGATATACTTCTAAGCAGTGTTGCAATTGAAATGAAAGTGTTATGTAACCATCTACTATTCTTTTATATTAGCTTAAGTGAGAGAAGTTTGATACTTTGTAGACGATGTTATGGTTAAGAATCACGTATTTCAGAAAAATTTATTTTAACGTAGATTAAAATTAAATATTACTATCCTAATGTGATCTTAACGATAAAAATGATCAAAATACAAATTTCAAATGAATTTAACAAAATGGTAAAGTTAACAATGTATTATGATTTTACAATAATTAAGAAATTTAGGGCTTAAAGTTTATTGTAAACCTCCTTCCTTCCAAACAAATCAATAAGTTTTTGAAATTTTAAAAGTCATATAAAATTTAATAAAATTAAAGTATAAGAATATACTATTATTGGAATCATTGAAGTAAATTACTCCTTGTTTTATTTGTTGATTAATTTTGCTATTATACGCTCACTTTTGAACATGAAAGCTATTTCAACTGGATCTACAGCTTTTGACACTACTTATTGGGCAGCTTGATGATCAAAAGCCACTGTAAGGGGTTTCAATATTCACTGTGTAAATTGCTTTTCTGAAAGACATCACAGATGATGGGCTATCTTCACATATTGCAAGGAAGAGAATACAGAAAACTCTCAAGAGCATCCACCCTGACAGATTTGCTTACAGAAGGTATAGAAACGCATCCATCTCCTGTTAAACAGTGGCTGGGATTGAACCCAGGACCTTACATTCAAAACAGCACTGTCCTACCACTAGGCCATGAGGAGTCACAAACTCATTTTAATACTGAAATCATGAGAAAGTTATATTTAAGGATATTTTTTAAATAATGTATGAAAGTAATTTACTGGAGTAATTATATTACTTACTTATTACTTAAATTATACTTTGGTAATCAAATATTACTTGTGTTGCTCAAATAAAAGCAATCTTATCTAATTCAATCTTATTGTAGTTAATATCAAATTTTTCTGAATTTAGCAATGAACCACAAGATATTTTTGGAGATTTTTAAGGACAAACTTAAAAATCTCCAAAAATACAACATGTGATCCATAATCATATGCTGTAATCAGTAATCAATATTGTATGTAGTAAATTATTTTACATAATGTTCATTTTATTCCTTGTAAACTAAGAACATGTACATTCAATTTTCCAAATATGCAATCAGCTCTTGATTGATTGAATATCTAATCAAGGTGATGATTGTATGCAGTCTTGATATTGTAGTGTGCTACAAATAAAAAATCTTAAAGTCTAGTATAAAAAAGTAAATCATAGGTTTAATTCATTTACACTTAATTTTATAATTTAAGCTCATGATGTGATTATTATATTTAGAAAAATAATTTCATCAATTTTAAGTTTTTGCTAAATTTTTCCTTATGGAAAAGTTATGTTTTGCAAAATAATTTGAAAGTAATGATATTTTATCCAGAAATTTATTTAATATAAATTATAATCAGTGTGTTATTGGCTGTAAGAAAAAGAAAAACTCTTTATCCTCTCTTGCTGTATATTTTAAACAACAAAATGCTGAAAGAATTATTAAACCCTTTTAAATTAATTTTAAGTCTTTGATTTACATTAAATAAAATGTATGTATTCATTATTTATTATATTTCATGACAAGAATAGTAAATAATTGAATACATTAGCTGTATAATGTAGTTAACTAAGAAATTATAATGCATTTTAACATGCAATGTCTTGTATTTTATTTGTTGAAATTTGGTTTTTCATTTCAAATACATTAAATATGTTTATTTTTACTGTAATAATTGTAGTTATATTTTCAGCGGTCGCAAATGCAGTTGACATCTGAAGATTTGCGTATTCTGAGAGACTGTAACCGGGAGAGTTTTTATTACAGATGTAAATTATTTTTATCTTCATTATGTGGTTAATTTAGCTGATTTACTGAATTAGATATATTTTAATTTAATCTTTGTTTATAGGTCTTCCATTGGCCATAACTGGCATGGCTGCTACATTTTATGCTGTGAAAAAAGGTAGACTGACAGTTTATAATTTTTCATAGTAAAATTATATTATAGTTTTACATAGTAAAATTATTCTGTAAAATATTTTTATGTTATATTATTTTTATTGCAGGTATTTTAACTGCTCATCCAAGGTGGGGACCTGCTGGTAAAATGACAGGTAGCAAATTTAAAATTTCTCCCTCACTAAAGGTATATTTGTATATAACTTAGTTCATAAAAATGAGCACATACTTTATTTAGGTAAATAAATATATGCTAATTTTTATGAACTTCTCACTTATGCACACTGTGCTCACAATTTTACAAATTGATACTTAATCCAAACATGTTCTCAACATGCAATTATAAATTTAATTCTCTATTGCTAATTAATATTTTAAAACAATTCCCCTCCCCCTCAAACTTTTTTTTATGCATTTTTGGTTTGAGTATAATTTTTCCTCAGATTTTTTATTTTATGGTGAAAACACTTGGATGGATGTTTTTATTGGTGAATCGTAAATGGTGGATAATTAACTGCAGCGGTGTTATAAAATAGTTTCTTGGGCTTTTTGAAGTAATTTACATAAAACTTCTACAGCCTAATGTAAAGTTTGTCTTATAATTCATGGTTTAATGTACAACCTCTGACAATAAAGTTTGATGAATCATCCTGTAATATTAATGTAGACAAAATGTTAGTGAAAGTTACTTTATTGTCTATCAAAATAATCACTTCCCATATCTATGCACTGCTGAGATCTCCTATACATGTCCTGGAAACTTTTTAAGAAGTCCTCTTTTTGGATTCAGTTCAAAAGCTTCATTGCATTTTATTGGATGCCAGGAATATTATCAAATCTCTTTCCTTAATGTTTCTCTGTATCTTAGTTGGGCTCTACTATAAACAAGCACAGTGTATAAAGTATATCTTTCCCAGAGCACAAATGATGCTCATCTGAATCACAGTGGGAGTAGATAATGAACATCTGCCACTACACACATGTTGTGCTTTTCTTCACCAGTGTTGGCAGATCAGCTCATTTGACTTCATTCTCTGAGCTTTTCTACCAGAGTTTGTATAATCAATAGTTTAAAACAAGTTATTTGTACAAGGTTTGGTCATGGAGTGTAATAACCTAATGAAATTGACATTTTAGGCATGATGCATTTGACAATCTATATATGAGATGATGTTAAAGAAAAATGAAATGAAGCTCATTTTAACATGCAAGTTTCATTGAAGAATTCACTGTAACTGAAGAAATCCTTGAATATTTATGGAACATCTTTAGTGAGGATGAGTTACACTTTCTGAACTCCAACAATAGAATCCCTTGCTGTCCAAAATTTCATTTAAGATATTTTTAATGTGGGCTTATGTGTAATTTGTAAATAAAAAATATTGGCTGATTAAATGATTAAGAACATAATGAATGAGAATGAAAATGAACTTTCAGGTATCAAACAAGAAGAAAGTGATACTGTGCTCTGACTGTCTGTAAAACAAGCACATCACTAGTTATGAACTTTCAGGTATCAAACAAGAAGAAAGTGATACTGTGCTCTGACTGTCTGTAAAACAAGCACATCACTAGTTATGAACTTTCAGGTATCAAACAAGAAGAAAGTGATACTGTACTCTGACTGTCTGTAAAACAAGCACATCACTAGTTATGAACTTTCAGGTATCAAACAAGAAGAAAGTGATACTGTGCTCTGACTGTCTGTAAAACAAGCACATCACTAGTTAACATGGTTAAGGTATTTTTTGGGGAAATTTTACTATATAGAAAAAAATGAAATGACTGCATAAAATATTTTACTATACTGAAAAAGTGGAAAATTGTGTTTTTAAAAATGTAATTTGAAACAAAAAACATAAGTATTTTCTATACCTGATTTTTTCCATTAGTAAAATGAAAGTAAGAATTGTTCCTAAGAAGAAATTTTATTTTTTGTGTTTCTTATATAGTGCATGTTAAACAGTTTTTGAAATAATACATTATTTATGAAGAGAAATCAATTTAATTAGAAAAACTTTATAAACCAAGACTTATTTCTCTATTTTATGAACTTTCTATTTTAAACAAGCTGAAAGGTACTAATAAATCTTTTGTTTGTCCCTTTGAACTTGTAAAAAATAAGTCTCTACTGTTTTATACGTGTATTTGTTCGTTTGTTCTATTTGTAGCAAAACCAATATCCACTTAAACTTTTTCCTTGAAATTATTGTTTTTATTAACAGAAATTCTTTTGCAATTTATGATTTTTATATTGCTGAGATTTTCCTGTTTTGGACAATTGCTCAGTATGTGACTTATGTGGGATAAGTCCTATTAATATTTTTATCTTAAAAAGTGTTTATTGGAAGTCTGAAAAATGTATCAGCAGATTATTCTGTTTGTAGGTAATCTGAAAACTCAACAAGAGACTACATAGCAGTCTTCTGTTTTAAAAAAGTTTGTATGGAAATTTCAAATTTTATAGCAAATAAAAGAATAAAACTTTTTTCATAAAATTGCCTTCCTAACATTCATTTATTTTAGAAAAATTTCTAATAATTTGTTTTATACATCAGAAGTTGCCATTTTTGGCTTACCATTACTTTCCTATTTTTCGGAGAGACCCATTTTTTTAATAGGAATAATCTGGATTTTAATATATTCACACACAATAAATAAATTTGTTATATATTTAATTTAAAGTGGGACTCTATTTATACATTTGTCTATTTATACATTTGGATATTTTATGTAAAATATATTATAAATAATTATATGAAACATTTATATTTTTAAACATGGATTTCAAAATAATTTTGTATTTGAATTCAATATTGAATTTAATTAAGAATAAAATTTCAATTTTAAGGTTAAAAGCTAGAATTATCAACATGATGATAATTATGTATTTTAGCTCTTATTATTTTAATTTTTCAGGATTTGTTGTAGACTTTTCCTATAGGGAAAATTTAATTGTGAAATTTTTTTTATTTTATTACTAGTTTTTATTTTATTGTTGAAAATTTTATTTTCTGAATAGGAGGATTGCAAACTGTATGCTTTCTTCTGGTTATAATTTTTTATTTATGTTTTCTAATTTATTTACATCCAGTTTAGATTTCATTATTTATGTAATAAGTTTATTATTTTATAATCATTTTAAAAAAGGAAATAAAGGAATTGATATAGACCTCAATAAAAGAAATTCAATTTTATGGAATGTAAGAATAGTCTTTTATTTAATATCCAGAAAGCCATATTTTACCCAATTGCTTAAATCATTTACTATAAGGAACTATTTCTTGTTATATGCATTGAGTTGCTGTTGTTGAAATTATGTTTCATGTTTCCATAAGGAATAAAGATTTGGTTATTTCTAAATGTCTCATTTTCATGGCATTTTATGAAGTACTTAATCCTATTAGGAAGCCTTACAAAGATTCCTTTCTACTTCAACCCACGTTTAACACAAAATAGTAAAAACTGCATCTTCTTGGCGTCTTATTTATTCTCAGACTTCTTTATTTTGAAACCTTGAAGATCATCGCTGATTCTTTCATTGGTACATTATCCCAGAATGATTTGTTAATATTTTAGCAGCAAATAAAATTCATAAATGATGTTAAATCTTAAATTGATTTTCCAAGGTTGACATTGATAAAAATCCCTTAACCTGAAAATTTATTCATCACACATATATAGTAATTATTTATAGTAGCTCAGAACTGTAAGGTAAATGAAGCTTATAATATTAAATTCTTTTATCAAATAGGTTATTCTGTAACCTATTTTTTAACAGATACTTTTGTTTGCATTGATCCTATATAAAATAATTTTTTAATGTTAAGTTTTTCTTAAAAAATCATTATATTGTTTATTGAATGAAAATTACCAAGCTATTGATATTTTTGTTATGTTACTAATCATATTTATAAAGTGCAAAGTAGTAATCATATCTCCTTTAATATATTGAAATATTACAAGTATCAACAAATACAATATAAACAGTGTTTATGAAAATAAAATAAATTTTTCTTATATTTATGAAAAGACAAAATAATAAAAACAATGAAATTTCTTAATATGAAAAGAAAACCACTTCCATGATATATGACAAATATTTATATGAGATATAAATAGAATATAATCTATGTTTTTGCATTAATTATAGGTTAATTAAAAGAAACTTATAAACAAACACAAAGTTTTTAAATTTATTCATATATGGAATAAGTTTGTCATTGTTTACCATTGAAATTCTTTCTTGAAACATCTAAGTTTTTCCTTATCACATTTAGAAAAACATTGTCTTATTAAAAATGTGTACTTGTAATTTATTACATCTGTTACAATTATTGCTTTAAAATTTTTCATTATTTGAAATAAAATTAAGTCGACATTTTTCCTCGTTGAAGTTACTATCAGTTAATAACATAACCTTAAAAAATTTACATTTAATTTGAAATTTACATTTTATATAAAATCTCTACTTGAGTTGATTTGAAAATCCTTGCAAATGTAGGGTCTAGCAATTTCAACAACTAATTACTAAAAGATAAAACCAATAAATTCAATTTAATCAGTTTGTCTTTTATAAATTGCTCATTATTTCTAATTTACTTACAAATGTATAACTTAATTACAAAATTGAAAGCAAAACTTTTTTGTATATCCACTTTTTAATTTTTGAAGGAATTTATGCAAAGTATGAAGTCATGAAAAGTATCTTAAGTTGAATACGTATTCAAATAAAAAGGGTGTTGAGTTGTCTAAACTTAATACTAACCACATTTTACAATCAAATTCTTAAAACAACTTGTCTTTTAGATGTAACCCTAATAAATTCTGCAATGCCAACCATCTTACAACCAATTCTAAATTGATCAACCAACTATTTCATGCCATTCCTGTTTAAGTAATAAATTAAATTCTTTATTATCTATGCTTTGTTTTTATATAACCAAAATAATATGGAAAAATCATTTATGGTATTTTTCTTACAAAAATTTACTTGAAATTTACATTTACTTTATGCTACAAACTTCGTTTAGTATCTTAGTTCCACCTTTAAATTAATGTTTCTTTCATTTTTATTGATTATAAATAATTTTGCTTGTGAATTCTGATTAATAATCATTTAGAATAAAAATAAAGTACTTATACTGTCTTCTTGAAACCATTTATATTAATTTTTAGATGTACAAATTAAAATATGCAATAAAATTTTAAAGCATACACATTGCTTTAAAATTATTATTGTGGATGCAATCTTATTTTATTAATACCTTAAAGATAGAGTTTTCACTTAATGATGATCTAAAGCAGAATTGGCTCTCAGTAATGAAAAATTACATCTAGTACAAAAATCTGATGTTAATGAAAAAAATTTTTTTAACAAAATGGGGGCAAAAGAAATACTTAGAGTCGCCTCATTTTGTAGTACTTAAGATTTTATTTTACTATTTGTAAAATTTGAAAAAAAATTGATAAATTAAAAAAAATAAATTCGTTTTTAACTTAAATAAATTACAAAAATTTTAGATACTATGCTAGTAAATATGATTTATTCTAAGAAACATCTAAATATAAGTTCATTCACACATTTGTCTTAGTTATAATTTAAAGATATATATTAGAATAAGTAATTATTTTAAACAAAAAGTAATTTGAAGAAAGATTTATAAGAATAATTTGCATATTTTTTACAAAAAAAAAAGTGCACAAATTATTGAATAATAAAAGCAAACTTTGAAGGTAGAGATCTAAATTAGTTTTGTTTTCAAAAATTATTTTTTAATTTACTTGATTAGATTAAATGTTTATTTAAATATTAAAAGTACTTTTTAATATTTAAATAAATATTAATTACAATTAAAAAGCAGTATAAAAAACAAATTTTAATTTATGTTATTTTTAAACAAGCTTGCATTTTATGGAAAATAAAATGGCTTAATTTTTTGTACTTTTGTAGTAATATAATAATTGAAGGTAACTTTCTTTTACTAATTTCCAAGAATAAGTATGTGAAAAACATTTATTTTTTTTTTCTTCCTTTTATAATCAACAGAGGTTTTATTATAGCTGCAGCATTTGCTGGTTGGATTCTAGGAAAAATTTCTTATAGATCAGTGTGTGAAGAAAAATTCTTACAAATAGAAAATAGTGCTATTGGAAGAGCTATTAGAAAGAAAAGAGGTATTACTTCAGAAAGGTGAGATTCTATTAAAGTTTTTCACTATAATTGTTTTTGTTATTAATTGTTTAAAAATTTTAACATATGTTTAAATGTTATAGTAATTCATTTAAAATCTTTCTTGTTTGTTTCTTTCTTCATTTTTTCTTATTTTAAATATACAAATTTAAAAATATATACACAATTAAAATATTTCATTATTTGTTTTCTTTATCAAAATATTTGCTTAGAATAACTGAATATGTTTCACCCTTTTTATATATAATTGTTCTTTGCTATTGTGTTTGAATTGAATTTTACCATTAAATGATGAATTAGAATTTAAATTTGAGCTTGTAAAAGTCAATTGTCTTTTCATAGTGGATAGCATAACTACTAAAAACTTATTGCCTTTTTTTTTAATATTTGTTTTATTTAACATACCATGATTAACTTCCCTGTGTGAATTTTCATTGATAATAGGCCATATTAATCATGCATGAGGTAAAATATTTAAAGAATTTCCAAATATTCATTGCAACAGACAAAGCTGATTTTAATCTATCATCTTATTCAATAGTGGTTATGATCAACCGTAAGACTTTTCACCCTGATAAGTATTTTACTACTATTAAGTCATGTTGATCTCTCATAGAAAGAATTTGTATTTTTATTACTTTTTGTTACTACAACTTAAGTTAAAAATTAATAAACATTGAGCATATTTTAATATGTAATAATTTCCGATCTATCTAAAATTAAAATTTCTAATTGTAATACTATTTAATTTTTCCAAAATATTATTTTAATAATACTAGGTATTGTTACTAAAAAGTATTTACTTTCAAAAAGTGAAATTTTAAAATTAATGAAGTTTTGTCTTTACATTTTATTTATAAGTATGGTATTTCATGGTAAAAGCTTTGATTTATTTCAAATTGTTAAAAAAACATAATGAGTGAATTATTTTCTTTTGATATTAAAATAAATGAAAAATTCTTGGTATTTGTTATAATCAAAATTCATGAGATAACTTTGCATATATTTTAAGAATTTTAATAAGAATGTAATTAGTTTTAGAAATCTTAACACTTATATTTTGATTGAACAGTTTTAAAAAATTCACTCTATTTACAATTTGTTCTAGAGTTTATTAATGTTTCAACTCGTCTTATATCTATAGAAAGTAGATATTAATTTAAATCATTAGTTTTTCATTGATATTTGAAATTGTTTTTAACATAAAATTATTTTATTCTCGTTACTAATTTTTTAAAATCTTATCTTAAAAAAACTAAGTAAATAAGCTAAATTTAGTAAAAACTTTTGAACATTATGTATACCACTTAAGATAACTGAGAAATTAAATTAAAGAGAATCAAACTGTCTATCAGATAGTATAGAAATATTAAACAAAAAGCTTTAATCAAATGTTCTAATTAAAGTATTTTTTTTTCCTATAAAACCAAGAAAGACAAAATTTAATAATTTTTATTTTTTGTGTATTCTATATTTAAGTGTACTTAATACCATTTTACAATTTTTTTTAGCACCTTAATGATAAAAATCTACAATGCTTATTTTCAGTCAATTAAATTTATTTTTTGTAACGTTTATTTAGTGTGTAGTATAAATATATTACATAGATATAAAAAGTGGAATAAAATACTTGTTTATAAAATAATACTTATTTAAATAATTATTTATCGAGCTATTTTGCACAATCTGTTGAATATGTGTTCAATCTGTTTCCTATATATTGTCTTTTCCGTTCATTATTGTTTATTTGGCATTTGTGATTAATTTTAAAACAATTTATGATTAATTATATTTGGTAATTCTATTTAAGCTGCTTTCGTGCTGAATGCATTACCTTGTATATAATTTTTATATTTATTTCAATATAAATATATATATATATATATATATATATATATATATATATATATATATATATATATATATATATATATATATATATATATATATATATATATATATATATATTATAATATAATTTATAAAAAGAGAAATTATTACTTTAACTGACTGTTGCTATTTTATAGTAACATTTTATACTAACATTATTTCCACTGTAATATTTAAAATGATATTTTTATGACTACTTTAAGATTGTTGAAATGCTTATAAAAATTTCTCTTTCTTTATTTTAATTTATTGATGGTTTTTTTATTTACCAAAGTAAGAATATCATGTTAATTTATAATTAATGCTAACAATCATATATAGTTTAAATTATTCATATATTTTTACTTAATTTTCAGCTTCCAGAATGAAAATGAAACAACATTTAAAGATGAAGAAATTACCCTGAAAGACAACTATACATCCTATTCTGGTGATTTCCATTCAAGCTCAGGCTCTCTCAATTTTGATAGAAACACACCATATTCTGAATTAGATGATACTGGTCGACCTTCCCTTGATAGTAAGTTAGAGTGCATTTTTTATCTGTCAAAAACAATTTGTTACAATTTTATTGAAATTAATGTTTTGTTTTTATATGAAAATATAATTTTTTCAAAATAAATCTTAAAATGCATTTTATAGTAATAAAGAAATTTCTTTTTTATATGGAAATTACAAATAATAATTTTTATATGGAAATTGCAAAAAAATATTTCGATATTTTAGGCATGGTATATAATCTTGTAAAACTCAGTAAAAACAAGGGAATAATATATTTTTGAAATCAGTAAAAACCCTCATTTAGAGTATCATCATCAACATGGATTGTCAAAAATGTTATCAATTTCAGTATTTTTTTTTTAAATAATTATTGCTTAAAAACACAGTTTCCAATGATTTCTGAAATTGTTATCAACTTTCACCTACTTTTTCTATGATGAACTTGTATGAGACCAAATTATAGCCTTTAACTATTTAAAAATCAAAATGTCAGTTAAATTTAAGAAATATTGAGAAAGTGCATCAAACCTACTGTGTAAATTTGTTATTTTTTATTTTTGCAAGGATTTGATAATATAGTGAAAAATAAACAAGCACAACTTTCCAACAAATATTTAATCTTTATAAAAGTGCCCATCCGTGAAGTGGTGGTCTTCACAGCAGTGACCTTCACAAATAGCTACATTAAATTGACAGACTATGGTTAATGTGGTTGAATTTACTTTTATTATTATATTTCATTTTAAAATTTGTAATATAAAATTTTAACATGTTCCATGCATTGCAATTAATAATTGAAGTTAAAACTTAAAACTACACTTGTATATTACAGTACCATTGTATAGATGGACAGTTTTACTTGTATGATTTTTATAATACTTGTGATGTCCCCCAAAACTTTTATAAATGTTAGTTTCATTAAAAGAAATCTTGATTCTGCGTTTTTAAAAATTAGTAGCTCAAGAAAAAAATTACAATTTCATAATTTATCAGTAAAGTTAAAAAAAAACTTACTTTTAATTTAAGTTATAAATTGCTGTTTATTTTGTGAATATATGACTTTCTTATAATTAAAATTAAAGACATTAATTTCTTAGCTCTATATTACAGATAGAATAATATGTACAGAAAAGTATTTTCTTAAGATCAATTAAAAAAGTATTATTTAATTCATATCATATATTTACATGTTTTAACTTAATATTGATTAGCTTAAAAAGTGTAAAAATATAAAGGAATAAAAATTATTCAATTAAATTATATGAATAAATCAAATTAGAGCACAGACTTATAAAAAAATTAGATCTTATCAAAATGAAACAATTTTCATACAGAAGTTAAAAAGTATTCATTTTTCCTAATTTGCTGAAATGAATGTTATGGTCTCAGCTTGCCAAAAGTAAAAAAGTGCAAAATAACATAAAATTTGGTGTTACTTTCAGGTTATCATATAAATTCACCAAAAGCGAAATTGCCAAATGTAGGTTATATATTTTTATCTAATAACTTGATAGCTATTTCTTTAAAAAATTTTAAACCTTTAAATATATGGGTAGTTTTTCAAATGTATAAAAACAAATCTCATATATGACATTTGACTTCACAAGAAATAAATCATGTGTGTTAAGTAAAATTTATAATTACGATTTGAGCCATTCTCATTTTTACTTTTAAATTTGATGCTGGAAAATTTTGCTTTTGGAAATTCGAGTTTACTGAATATCATTTGTTGAGGTGGATATAAATTATATGGGACTAAATTGCAACAATCTAAAACTTGTATTTTTTCATAGAAATGTTTAATAGAATGATAAGTGTATCTTTTTTATTACATAATCTTTAAATGAAGTCTGAAAAATATATTTTTACATTTTATTAATCTGTAAAATTCTTTATAACATTAATTGATTAACCAAAATGATTTTATTAAACATATCTAGTTACACAAATATTTATCAATAACAAAATTCTTTATTTTATTTATTTTTAAGGTATCAAGTTTAACTAAGTAAATTTTATTTTTATAGTTATGTTACATAGTTGTCGCCATTTGTTGTAGCACATTTTTATCATCCTTTGCTTAAAAATATTTTTTTCAAAAATAATATAAATTATGAATAAAAAATTTTAATATACAGTGTTATTATATATCATTAGTGTCAACTATTTAAAGGTTCCACCATCTTAATCTCAATTTCTTATATGGTTTCTATTCTTTACAAAGAACCAATTGGCACACTTAGGGTTGCTAACCAAACTCTAATACCTTTGTCATCCTTAGTTTGACAGAAAAATAATCGCCAAATGTCACGACTTTTACCATAATGCTCATTTTTATGAAAATTGCAAGATATTTAAACCAAATTATTCAATGTATGTTGATAAATTATATGGTAATAGGTAATTCCATTGAAAATGTTTGTTAATTGTGTAATTTTAAGATAACAATATTGATTTAAACATATATTGTATTTTAAAAAAATACTGTAAATAACAATGTATAGTAAATTTTATACCGGAATTTTAAATCTGAAGAATTTTAATTTAATTAAAATGAGAGTTGGAAATATAAATTTATGTGACATTATAAAAAGATACATTTATAAAAAAAAATATAAAATTTTAATTTACTAATTTCAAAAAATACATACGCTTGATGTCTCTTAAAATTTTTCATGAAGTATTACTGAATTACTTATTATAACTTATAACTTGCTGTATAGTTTTTAGCAATGATATATGATTTATTTATTTTATTTATTTGTGATTTTTTTTCTATCTAGTACCTGTAAAAGTATTTGTAATTTATTTTTTATGTACTAGGAATAAATGATAGTGCAACTGAACAGTCACAATCAATTAGACGTTCTACTACTTACGATGAATTGCGAAGACAGAATAGAGAACAATATGACAAACAATATCGTCAACCTGAACTTTCAAGATCTAGGCCTTGGGAATCAATTAACTCAGAGCAACAAAGAGCTGATATAGATACTCCTCTTGAAAGTAAATTAAAATATTGCTAGTTTTAATATAATGATTATACAAACTCAGTTTATATATCATGATATAATTTATTTTAGTTTCTAATATTTATATTTTTAGGTTTCATTTGATTTTGAATAAATCAAATCAAACTTAAATATATAAATATTTAAGTTTGATTGAATTTGAACAAAACAAATTGATATAGGAAATCTTAAATTTTATATTTCATATATCAGTGTTTAAACAAGTAAAGGTAATTAATGATTATTAGAGTAATATTTTAAAAATGGGCTTTTAAATTTCACTATATTTCTTACTAATTAAAATTATTTTTATGTTGTTATAGAAATGTATGAAATAAAACTTCCTATATTTGTCAGTTTAAAGTATTTAAAATTTAAATATTTTTTACAGTTTTATTTTTCACTTAGGTCTTTTGTGAATTGCTTTTCAACATAACACTATTTAATTGCATATGCATTTTAGAATGCATTCTTTCAACAAAGCTTAAATAAAAAGTTCATTTGTTATTTGTTGATATAAACTGCTTTTCAGTCATTTACAATTCATATATGTTATTCAATTTAAAATAATTGAAATTTACTTTTAAAATGTATTCATCAATGTATATTTTTTTTTTTTTTTTTTTTTTTTTTTTTTTTTTAAGAAAAAAAAAATATTAAAGTTATCTTAAAAATTCCTTTACATTGACAGTGTCAAAAGTAAGATTTCTAAAATCTGGGAAAACATAAAATTATCAGAATTTGCGATTGAAAAAATTACATGAAATTACAAGATTCATTTTCTGAAAATAGTGTCTCGTAAACTGCGAAATATGCATGTAATTGAGTTAGTCATGTATTGAATTGAAGATGTGAAGAATAAGAAACTTGAGATTTAATAACTATAATAAACTGTACTAAATAATGATTCCAGCTATGATAGTAGTACTTCATAATACAATGTATCTATATACTTTCATCTGCTTATGAACTTTAAATAAAGCATTTAAGAGAAAAAAAATATAGTTCAATGTTAATAATTTAAACAGCTATATTTTAAAATCACATACAGAAATAGAAGCTCATTAGGAATCGAACTACAGTCAAAGCTTTTAGCTTGCATATTTAAACATATACACAAATAACATTAAATGTTGGACATCTGTTTAATGACGATGTATCCGTATTCAGTTTAGATTATAATGACAGTCATTTTTTTTCTGAACATCTTGTAAAAAGTACTTTTTTTTGGTATAGCAGGAAATGCTGTCTTCTTTTTCTGTATATTGTTTTCCTATATATAATGTTGATTTCCTGTATTATTAATAAAATAGGATATTCTCCTTTTAATTTTTAGTAACCTTAGTCTTAATTTGAATAAAAGGTGCTGTAACTACCAGAGTATAGCATCATATGGTCTCTTATGTCACTTCTAAGGAAACAACTTTTGAGAGCGAATGTTCAGCTGTCCTCGGCTAGGGTTTCATGAGAATATTGCAGCAATATCCGAGACAAAGTGAGATCTTTCCATGACTGACAAAGTCTTACCATAATTGAGCATTTAAAAGACAACAGGAAATTCTAAATTGAACATTCATGTTTGGCTGTTACAAATGCATGTAAATGCAATTTGTGGTCAAAAAGTTTCAGAATTTAAATTTGTCCTGTTATTACACATCTAGCATTTGTATTTGCAAAGATCTTAAACTATTACCTTATCAATTATATATTTTTAATATAATTTTTTCATATGATTTGAAATTTTAATCATTAATTTATATCAATATACATAAAAAGCTTTTTGTTCAAATATTAAAGGTACAGAGTGTTGCAATTTCAGTTTGGAGCCATGTCTTTTTAATAGAGTTTTTTTAAAAAAAATTCTTTATAACAATTATATTTACATTAATACTTAAATTTTTATCTTTTCAGGTGTTCCAAAAAATGTATATGGTGATTCTTGGGATAATCCAAAATTTACCTAAAAAATTTATTAAGTATGGATTTTCACATGTTGAATTGTTCTCAGAAGAGTATGCTGTTATAGGGAAAAGCCTTAATTGAAGCTTATTGAATGCATAGTTAAATGCAATATAATAATGAAAATAAATTTATTTAATTTACTGTGCATCTAGTTATTTATTTGTGTATTTCTATATTTTATTTTGGATTTTTTTCAGATTTAATAAAAATTTTATAATTTTTCATTGAGTATTTAAAAAAAAAATCCCTTATACAAACAAATTTTGGATACTATGAAATGTTGAAAATTTTTTAATTAATTTTTCCATTGCTATTTTCACCATCTTAAATCTATTCATTATGATAATTGAAAATATAAAATTAACATAATGTATATTAAACTACTAAAAATTACCTGATGAGTTTGTGGAATTTAAATCTTGGTACTATGAGTTTAAATTTATTGCTGCAATTAACATTTTCAACAAAATCAAACAAAAACTGTTTTTTTTTTCTAAATGAATATTCTCAAGCCTTAAGTTTACTCAAAAGCTGCTATATTTTATCATGTTTGCAAATATTCCATTATTTTACAATTTGCAATAATGATTTTCAATAGACATTTTGAGTTAGTAACTTCAAAATTATATATATATTATAGATTACTGCCTATATGTATATCAAGCTAGTTTGCTGTCATATTAAAGTCTAATATTCAATAAATTTTTAGCTTTATATATATATCAATATCAGATTAGCTTAGATTAGTTTTGTAATCAAATTATTTATAAGAATCATTATAAATCTGAATCAAATTCCTATTTTCAACTTAACACATTTTTACTTAACACATTCAACTTAACACATTTTGATAAAAGAACAAAAATATTTTTTTTTTAGAATTTGACTTTTACCTACAAACTGTAAACTTTTTCTAGATTAACAAATAAATGATTGGAATACAAACATTTAGCTTTATGGTCCTGATATTCATCATGACAATCAGCATTCCTTATTGATTTTTAAAATATTTTTTTATCAACAAAAGCATTCATTTACAATTTGATTTTAATCCTTACATCATTAGAAAAAAATTTACTTATTATTCCTAATATTCTAAATAATTCCTAATATCACTCTCTGCTATGTGTATCTATTCATATGTTAAATGTTTACTATGAATAAGAATTGATTAAAGGGCATTAATTTGCAGCAAAAAATAAAATATTTCAAAATCAACCGGCTTATGTAACAACAAATTTTAAATCAGTTAAAAAAATTAAATTCCGAATTTTAAATACTCTCTTAATAATTTGTTTTTGATATGAATCATTGGCATGAGATTCTTTCCATTAAGTATTTTAAATCAAACTGCTTAGGCAACTCTTCTTTAATGACACTATATATATACATAGTCTCATTAGAAATATATATATATATATATATATATATAATTTAATGATAAGAAACATGGTTGGTTAACTCTATAAAGTTATGTTTTATCTTTCTTAAAAACATCTATCAATTATTTACGCACAGATTGTAAGTGTATCTTTAAAAATCGTCATATCACCCTCACATCATCCTGAACTATTGTTTTCCCTATTCCAAATGAACTTCACTTTGTCTTGTTTGTCATGACACCTCAATGATTTTAATATTTATTATTTTATACAAGGATTCATTAGAACAAACCTACAGGTTTAAAAATGGATTCTGAACCACTACAAACATCCAAGCCTGACCGAGATGGTATTCCAACCAGCGAGTAGAGGTAGGGCAAGGCACTTATCGTTTAAATGCCCACCCTATGGAAAGACTCATTTACCCATTAAAAGCAATATTGATCCTATTAGGAGTGACTGATCTTATAGAAAGTGTAAATGACTCACATTTATAAATTAACATTGTGATTTTCTAAATTTTTTTATTCACTTGGCAACTTAATAAAAATATTTCTTTAATGCAACTGCTATACAGGTACAGATTTTTTCCTTTTCTTTTAACTGCGGTATGTGTTTCAAATTCAAAACATTTTTTACTGTATTGTGTATTACAATTTTGAGATTGGTAATTAATATCTTGCAGAAAAACAAAGATACTTCAAATTTAAGTCATAGGGTGTGTGTTTTTATTCGAATCTGAAATCATCATTCAAAATGTCTGATGTTTATGTCAACAACCACGTTTAGTGTATTTTGGCGATTGTTGTTCTTTACTACAAACCTACATGTTTGTCCTCCTATAGTGAGTTAACTCGGACAAAAAAAAATTGTGAGCTAACCGGTAATATAGAACCCAAGGAAAAAAACAACTGGGCTCCAAGGCACTCTTTTAATATTAACCATCAGAAACTTAAGCATGCAATCCAGTTATATTATACATTTATTGTTTTTTACATAAAATTTTTTATCTAGAAACAAATAATAGAAAGTAATTATATTTCTGTATTTGTATTCACATTCCGATTTTTAGCTGAAAGTAAATGTATTATTGTAGTTTAAAGGTAGTGTTACTTTTTTCAAACGCTTGTGTGTGTGGGTTTCTTTACTTACATGTGTAATATACAATATATGTATAATTATTTTAATTTATTTACATAAATAATTTCAATCGATATTTAATTACATTTCAAAATAAAATTAATGGTAAAAACACAGTCAAAATTTATCAAACTAAGTCTTTAAGAATTGATTTCCATTTGACATGATTTACATCTATACACATAATCATTTACACATGTATATGTCCACATAATTATATATATGCACAAATATTTCTAAATAAAATTTTAATTAAAAAAATTATTAATGTATTTTTAATTTGTACTATTTATTCATTGTTAGATTCATTTTGTTAATGTTGAATAATGAATTGTTAAAAGAAAGTTATTCACATTTTGCAAATTTAAAAAGTTGACAGATGAAAGAGATTTGCTTAATAGTTTTTTTAAAATGTTTAACTTAATAATTTTATTTTAATAATGTTAAAAAATTAATATTTTTTGAATTATACCATAACCATTTTAATCATTGTTCATCAACAATTAAATGTATTGATTTTATACATTTAATTTCAAAGCTTTTCCTTTAGCTTTTTGAGATGGAAAAGATTAGACCAATTTCAAATTTTTATACTTATGAATTATACTGAATGTGTCATATAGCTTAATTGTTCATTAATTTTGACTATTGTCAGGGCTTTGTAAAATCAATACATATTCTATTACTTTATATTCATTCACCTTGATTATATAAATGTAAAAATTTCTGGTTTTGCATTCATTTTTTCAAAATGTGTTCAGCCTAATTCCAGAGATAACAAGAATTTTAAAACAGGTATTGTAAACTTGTAAAAAAGGATTAACATAACTTTAAAAAAATGCTAAAACGATTGATTGACTGAATACATAGTATTTAATAAAAAAGTTGTGTAACATGCATATTAATTAATTAATTATTTTTTTTGGAAAAACATATATCATATATTGGTATGATACATTTTATATTTTAACAAGTTTGGAATCCATCAAAATTAATGTTTCAGGGATTTAAATTTACGTTATTTTGAAGCAAAAGGAGGGTCCGTATTACTTTCACCTATTTTTCTTGTATATACATGTTGAATGCAGCTTTGTTTTTGCTTGCTTGTAGAAATAAAATACTTCTTGCTAATCTTATGTGTGAAAATTTTAATAATTTTTCGAGAATCATTTCTAATTATAAGTTAATATTTTTACCATGAAAGTCATGTTTTTGAAACCTATAATAAAGATTACGATTTCATTTGTAATTGAAACCTATTTAATTATCTTCCGTTGATAGTTCATATACTTTTCTATATATAAATCATTCTCAAGTAAATGTTTGCTTAGTTTACTTCAAGTTTTTTCAAACATTTTTGTTACGTTCTTAAGGTTGAAATTTTTAGATTCAATATGTTAAATTCAAGTAAATACATGAAAATCATATATTGAAATAATGAACTGGCTTGAGTTTAATGAGCAACTTAGAGGTAAAAAAAATTTAATTCATAAAAAAATGTTTCTGACAAACGTAAAAAGGATTTTTAAAAATAAAATTATTGTAATTTGTGCAAGAAATTGTAGTTTTACTATCCTATGATCTTGGACATATCAGCTTTAGGACATTTGTTGAACATTTAATCTCTTCTGATTTATTTGAGCACAGGTGCCATATAATCCAGAATGCCATATTCTCAGATAGACAATATTTTGGCAGATTTTCATATGCATCTGGCAACCTCGTTTTTATTACATCATACAAATGGAAACCTATAAGAATTATGCAGAAAATTCTATTTTGGTAACCATTGTATTTACGTCATCGCGTACGTCATCTTGGCAACATTTCTTCATCGCTAAAAAAATTCAGAATTTGGAATCATGGATTATACGGCACCTGTGCCTTTATTTGAATTAACTTAATAAATTCTTACAATTCTTTTTGGCAGTTTTTTTAGAACATACTTTCTTAATTGTCTACATATGTGGATCTGTAAGGGATACTGCTTAGTATTAAAATAATTTTCTTTTATTTGCTATAGGGATGGAGTTTTCAATGTAAACAAAAACTAACCTCAGTTGACCGGAAGCCATCTTTAAATACTCATCTTATCTTTTAAATACTTCCGGTTTTATCTCTTCCCATTGAAAATCAATGAAATCGTAAAAAATTTTATTTAAATATTTTTAGGTATTTATTTCTGTTTTCGAAATTTTTTTTTTATTTTATTCGTTTAAATCATAGTTTTTAATAAGAGTGCAATCAGTGGTGATCGCGTAAATTTTAAAATTTTTTACTCAAATAATCCTAATGGATTACCATATTTTGCGGGGAATCGCTTTTATTGGCGATATTGGGATCAATTGTTGAATGATATATTGTAACCTACATTATAACTTTTGCTATTGATTATCTCAATTGTTTAACATTTTCTTCTTTAACTAATTTTTAATTGTATGCATTTATTCCAAAATTTCAGGAAATATATTTTGCGCGCGATTGAACTATAAATTATTTCAAATATTAAGCAAGGTATTATTTATCCTTTCATTTATAGTATTATGAATTTTATTAAAGTTTTCTTGATCATGCTAGAATATATGAATTGGTATCAATTATGAGTAGAACAAAATTGTTATGATGTGTTTATTTATTTGTTGTTTATCAATATTTTAAACAAATCTTGGTTTTTATTCGAATTAAAATTTAAGTCTTATTTATAAGAATTTAATACATAGCTAATTAAATTAAGAATTGTAAATCGACTTCCTGTGGAAATTTGAACATTTTGAGAAAGTAAATTTGTTCTGTCTCGCATATTGCAACCAAATGCTACGCAACAACTACTGCCTTTATTTTCTATCTGCATTTCAAAAATTTTTATACGATAATTAATTTTAAATGAATATTTCCTAAAAGCAATAGAAACTACAGAAAACAAGTACAATGGTATCAGACAATAATGGAATAGTAAGAAGGAAGTTTGTTACGGAAGTTTTCTAGATCTCCACGGTAGCAGCGCCCTCTATTCTACGCTTTACAGAAATTTCCATCCATTGTTTTTGAAGATTCATTTGTTGAAATTAGAATAATTTTATATTTATCTCTTTCATGTTAACTGTGCAATAAAACAACTATTGAACAGATATTGATTTTTTGAGTTGTAGAATAAGATACAGATATTTTATTTACACGTATTACATTTCATTCATGTATTTACAAAGCTTCTGGTTTTGCATTGGTAAATTGAATAATTTCTGATTTTTGTTCTTCACTTTCATCAAAAAACAAATTTTTTTCAACAATAAATTTTTTACCTATTTATTTAAAACTGTTTAATTTATAATTAAAAACGTCTTTTCTTCTAAATCAGAATCTTCGTTATTTCCTTCTCTCTACTCAAACTGAAGACATGCATCATGAAAATAGTATATTTCTTCATTAAACTCGCCTTTAATATCTTTTGCAGAGGATTCAACCTTTGTTAATTCAATAAACAAATGTTCCATTTCTTTTTCATACCCTATGGTTATACATTTGAATACTATTTAAAAATTAAAAAGCAAAAATTATTGAATATATATATATATATATATATATATATATATATATAGAGAGAGAGAGAGAGAGAGAGAGAGAGAGAGAGAGAGAGAATTTTGAAAATTTGTGGTTGTATGGGGGACAGAAATGATAATTTCAAATGAATAAAAACTTGTGTAAAATTACAGTGCCCATTCCAAGGGGAGTATCAGAGAGGATACTGAAAGGGGTTTAAAAGAAGAAATATATAGTTGGCATAAGCAAGAACAAAGCTTTTAGTAAACTAAGAGTTTACAAAATATAATAAAAATGTCACCCATTTTCTAAAATCAATAAACTAACGTCGTCATGAAGTGCATAATCTATTATTTTTGATTATTTAAAGTATAGTATTGTCTTAGGTTGTGGTCTTTTATTTGAAAAGTCTTCTTTTCTAAAATTTGCGTAGTGTCTATCAAATTGTATTGTTTGGATTTAATTTTCGTTTTTTTCTTTTGATTTGCACGATGGGTTGTGATGGTGGCACTATACCACGACGTGATGAACTAGTTCGAACTAAGAAAAAACCAGAACAGAAAGATAAAAATGCTGAAAATGTTGCAAAATGGAAGCATTGTGCTATATCTCAAGATCCTCTTCGAAAACCTATTGTTGCTTGCGAATTGGGTCGACTGTACAATAAAGAAGCTGTAATTGAGCACATATTGAACAAAGAGAAAATTGCAAGTTCTGAAGTCGCTAGCCATATTTCTCGATTGGCTGATATCAAAGAATTAAATCTTACTGAAAAACCTGGATTTGAAGCAAACAAAGATCAGAAGGGAGATGAGTATATCGATTTCCACGATTCTCGATACATTTGCCCTGTTACTGGACTTGATATGAATGGGAAACAACGCTTCTATTTGCTCTGGAAATGTGGATGTGTCATATCTGAAAGAGCAATAAAAGAAGTGAAATCTGAAAATTGCCATAAGTGTGGTAAACCATTTCAAGAAAGTGATTTGATCATCCTTAATGGATCAGATGAAGAAAGGGAATCTCTCAGAGAAAAAATGATAGAAAGAAGACGCCTTGCAAAGCTGGAGAAAAAGAAAAAGAAAGCCTCAGCTACAGAAGAGCCAGACGTGAAGAAAATAAAATTAGAACCCTCTGAAGATAGTTCAAGTGCATCGAGTTCTGATGACATAAAATCTGGAAATTTTATTTCTGATAAAATTAAATTGGAAAATGGTGAATTACCAAGTACATCAGGTTTGAGCAATAAGAAACCATCAAAGATGATTACTAATGGTGTCAAAACTGATCCTAAAATTCAGAATGGAAAAATAACTGCAAAAAATTTGGAACTTCCTGAAAAAGCACAGAAAAGCTATAGCATTGCTAAGGATCCTACAGCAAGTGCTGCATATAAATCTTTATTTACATCTTCAAAAGCTGCAAAAAGTCAAGAAAAGGCTCATTGGATTACACATAATCCACTTTATTTTTAAGCTTTATTATTTGATAATTCTAAATTTATATATGCTTATTTTAAAAAAACATTTGATGCAAAGGATTTTATGTTAAGAATTTTTATTTTATTTCGATTGACTCATCATTTTGTATTTGTAAAATAAATCTGAATAGTTTCTATTGTATTTCAACATTTATAATTTGCTTGGCATCATTTATATTTTTCCAGTTCATTTTGAAGAGCACCAAATGTATTTTAAACTAAGTTGCATATGTTAATTAGTTGTTTTAAGATGTATGAGGTATTTTTGTCTGAAATATATATAGTTAGTACTTTTGTTTTATTCAATATATGGAAATTATCACTACTAAACTTAAGTCCTACTTTTGGAGAAATGGTTTATTACAGTTGAAATAAAGGATATAAATAACTAGTTTCACATCTCAATCAATATAAATGTAAAAATGAATTAATTTCAATTTAAATAAGTGACTTCATTAAATTTTTTTAATGTATTATATACATATAAGTTATACCTTTGCTTTTAAATGTAAATTTTTTCCCTTTATATAAAAATACTCTAATTTTAAAATCAATTTTTGTATACCAAATTAGTCTTGAAAGTATTTCATTTTTGTTTACTTATAGAAAATTCATATAAATGTAAGGGTTTTACTTACTTTCCATTTATATTCAATTAAGAAAATTTTATTAAAACTACATAAAATTTATGTATATACAAACCCACTGTGTGTATCAAAAATTACCTATAAAAAGATTTATCAATTTTAAGTCTTTAACAAGATTATCAATTTATTTTTATTTAGAATTGATTTTATAGCTTTCAAATCTTTATCTTGATTGCAGTATTTTACCATGTTTTTTTTCAATCATCAAAACATGTTTTAAAATTAGTTACTCTAGTTGAATATTCTTTTACATTAATAGATACAAAATTAGGATAACATTAAAAAGCATTTTCAACTGTAGAAATAAAAAATATGCTATTTCATGCAACCATGGTGTTTGTATTCAGTACTTTTCCATTACACCTCTGTATAGTAATCGCCATAGTGGAAAAGAAAAAGTTCATAAATCTATTTGCTTTGCATATTCTTTAAAAAGGTTTACGTTTTTAAAAACTACTAAAAATAATACTAACACTTTATTTACATTTTAGGAATTAGTTATCACTTATTGACAAAACTTTTCTAACTGCTGATGTTTATTTTTGGTGGAACTTGCCTAACTGTCGCATCAATGATCGATTGCTTACGTATAATGTAATGGTATCTTTTATTCAATTAAACAAATTTAAATTTTACTGTTTTGTACCCTTGATAACATATAATCGTAACGCTTCTTTTTCTGGACAAAATTATCACTCAGCTATCTTATGAACCATCTTTAGTATTTATCTTTCTTCCCTCAATTTTTGTGCAAAACAAATTCTTTAAGAATATATTTAATTTGAAATAAAACTTTAAACCACATTAAAACCATCATATTTATGTTATATTATTTTTGCTTTTCTACGAGAAACATGCCATTACTTTAAGTTCATAAGTGGGGATATAATGGAAAAGTACCTGGTGTGTTCTTTGCTAGAACTTTATGAATAATTGGTGTGGAAAGATGCTTTGAGCAAAATCCACATGTTTTCTTGACACATTTCATATCATTTCTCAACAAATTCTTTTACACAATACACAAAAAATAATCTTTATCGACTATCTGTCCAGTTGATTGAATTTCATAGTTCTCAAAACTAAAACACAAAGATAGCGGTATTACTGAAATTTTTTCACGACTTTTTTATTCTTGCTTCATTTTTTCAAGTGCTACTGTTTTTGTCAAAAACAGATTTAGATTTTATCACCAGTAATGTTTTTTAATAAGAAATTGCATTGTGAAACTTTTGTTTTAGTACTTGAACATTTTTCAAAGTTTTTGGATCAACTTGATATGTGTTGCAGCTCAACCTTAAATATTCTTCCTTATTTAATCGTGATCACCAAGTATTAATTCTGACTTCAGCATGTTAATCCTTTAATAATGTGAACAGTTTGCAATGTACAGTCTTTGAACTGTATAGCAATCAAATGACATTTTTAATAAATGTTTAAAAGCTTTCAAAAATATTAAAAATTTAAATAAAATTCTCAGAGTCAGATGGTGGGATTTCCAATTTTCATGCCAAGTGCTGCACAGTTATCTTAGCAAACTAAATTTTGTCACATCACGCTATATCTGGTTTTTCTAATTCTCAATTGCACATAAACTTTGAACATTGCAATCTTGCACTTTATTAAATTTCTAATACTAAAATTTTGAATATTTCATTATAATTATTTACAACAGAAGTATTAAAATACTATAACTAAATATTTCGTAAAGATCATGTATTACAAAAGAAATATAAATTAAATATCATGCAGTCTACATGAGAAACAACTAGCCAATAAAACTGAATCAGTAACTTAAATAAACAAATTTTATGAAAAATTTATATTTTAATTAAACAGGCAACAGTGCTTACCTTAAAATGAAAACTGATTTTAATTAACCATTCAGTGGCACTCTTTAGGCAGGCCACATATTAAGGCGACAGCAGGCAGGGAGTTTTGTATTGTACAGTAAAAACCGGTTTTTCTTGTGTTGCGTGTGTGCATTCAAGCAGTATTTATATTGAATATGTAAGCATCACTTAAGGAATAATAAGATGCTTATTACCTAAGTAACATTTGTAACATTCACTTTTTTTATCGCTTGTCGCTTACATTTCTGTCCTTCATCATTCCTTCAAAAATGAATTTCCACTGTTCGTACAGGAGAGATGTTAAATTTAACAAGTTTTGTTAATTTTGAAAAAAAATTTCCTGCATTATTTCTTTTTAGTGAAGATTATTGTAATAAATAAAATTAAAAAAGCATGAATGGAAATAGCCATTGAAATTAAATTTTCCAGTTGTTTATATCCTAATTTTTAATCTCATTTGTAGTTTTCTTACATATAATTTAAAAAATTCTCAAAATTTAGATAAAATTAATAAAATTCATGTGCAAAACATTTTGAATCAATTATTTGTAACTAAAATATATTACCTTAAAATAAATTTTTTATACAAGTTTTTTTAAATTCCTTGTTTTAATTAATATATATTTCTAAATTTTAAAAAAGTTATCAAATTAAAATAATTGTATTGAAAAATTTTATTCTTACGAGTTCATATGGATTTTAGCATTCACACATCTTTTGGTACATTATTATAACATTTTTCAAATTAATTTTTAACTAACATGAAAAATAATAAAATTTACCATTTGGGTAGTTCAGTTATTTTATATTAAAATACTCCTTGTATAATTTTTTAATAATTTCCTGGGACATACATTAATCTTAATTACCTTTAGTTCTGTACTGATTCAAATTGAGTTATTGTGTTGTACATAAATATGTATTAATTTATTTTTAAATATCAATTAACAAAATTGTTAAGATAACTTTGATAAAATATTTTCTATCACATTTTAGAGTCCATGAATTAAAGAAATGTTTGAAGAATACACAATAGGCAGTATCAGAAAGTTAACAAATAGCTTTGGGCTACAATAAAAAAAATTAAGAGTGTATTTGATTTCTGGAATATTTTATAATCAAACTTTGTACAAGGTGGCATTTTTTTTCCCGCATTTATAGGCTTGATTATTTAATTTTAATACTTTTTCAAATTTATATTTAAAATTTTTTTTTATTACTTTGAGTAAATATATGTATAGTTTATTATAGAGGGAGAACATTTTTACTCCTTTAAAAAACTTATTATTCTCCAATTAGTATTTAATGTACATAATTTAGTTTAGAGCATTTAAAATGAATATGTCTCAGCAAAAGATAGTGATCTTATTCACAACAGAAGTGCTGGAAAGTACATCTCTTATTTAAATTTTTTTTAAATTAATGTTACATAAAAACTTATAAGCAAAAAATACAGAATAAACACAAAAACAGAAGAATAGAAATGTAAACAATATCTGTTTGAGTGTATTGCACATGTGTGAGATCTTGCTTCCATTGCTTCAATGTGTGGTACTTTTTGACATGTCGCTATCAGGAAGCAATTGATGCAAGTTTGAAACATGCTCCCTCAGTGTGCATCCTGCGTTAAAAAACATAAGTTTAACGCAATAATCTTCAGAGACAACTGGGCAATAACGCTAAATAACGTAAATAAAATACTTTATGAAAAAACTCAAGTTTCTAATTTTATTATTAAATATACGTTTATAAGAAAGCTCAAGCATTAAATTCATAGCAGCAAACCTAAATACGTGTCAAATAGTTCTACATAATATTCAATAAATTTTACACAACAGCAATTTTAATTGAATAATTCAAAGTACTCATCTAATATCACATGCAGAATAATTAAGAAAATGAAAAAATTCAATTTATCACTTCCTACATACTAACAGTAAAATTCAAAATTTTGAGTTTGATACTTTCTCTATACATGTTATATTTCAAACACATAAGTTTCAATTTGATATCTTTCAAAACAACATAAAACTTGAATAAAATTTGGTTTGCTATAGTTTCAAAACAAAGTAATTTCAAACACTTAAGTTTTAAACAAAAATGAAAAATGCATTAAGGGTTACTATAATTCCAAATAAATTACATGCATGCTCACATCAGGTTACATCATAAAGTCACATAAATGCATTCCAGTGCATTTATCAATGTACTATCTCCAGGGATTTAGCCAAAATTTGTGCAATGAAAATCTAATTCAAGTCCCTTGACTGACAACATTAATCATTTCAGAGAAAAAGAAATTCACCCATTCAAAACTTCCCATTAAGCATTATTTCTTCATTAAAACTTAATTTTAGCGGGTAAAATAAATGCACACACACACACATTCTAAACTTCCCCAAATATTTGGAGAAGTCATAAATGCTCAATAAGTTTGCAAGCAAGTTTAAAATTTATTGTAGATAAATTTTAAATGCACTATTTCAGGTGCTTTTAGATAAGAATAGTATGTGTGTACATACACTTACAGCATGTGAAATTCAAAATGCAGACTTATTAGCTTCGGAATTTTTTTTAATGTTTACTTTATTAATTATGTATATTAATTTTAACTTTTTTTCCATGGATTTATCCCGCTTATTTCTCTTTCTTTATAAAACTTTAAAAAATTCTGAAAATTTCTTCATTAGAAATAATTGTAGCCTTAAAAATAATCAGGGTTGGTTGGTTTTTATGGCGCAAGGTCCAGATAAGGATAAGCTGCGCCAATCACAAGATATTATACACCAGTTTTTTTCACCCATTAAAAGTATAAAATAGTAATATTGTTAAAATGTACATTAAAAATATAAATAGAAATATACTTAAAATGTATATTAAAGGTATAAAATAAAAATATAGTTAAAATGTATATTAAAAGTCTGTAAGCATACAATATACACATGTATAAAATTAAAAACTTGATATATAAATAAAATATTTCTAAATCAGATAAAATTCATAAATCCTATGTCTTTTAAAAACGCAAATAAATTGCGATTGGTTGGTTCCCCAAGCAGAGATCTTCTAATGTTAAAATATTACTATTAAAATATCTAAAACGCTGATGGTTAAAATCTGGACACACAATTAAAATATGATATATTGTAAATGGTTCATCACACTTTTCACACCATGGTTGGAGATCACTTAAGATCAAATGTTTGTGGATGAAACGCATGTGACCAATTCGAAGGTGAGCCAGTCTGACATCTGCGCTTCGTGGAGAAAAAACAGATAATGGAATGATGTATGAAAATATGGAATGGAGTTTGTTGCTGACTTGCAGGTCCCAGGATTCCTGCCAAAGAGAATATATGAAATATTTGAATCCTTTTCTCATGTCCATTGATGGTATTGAAGGCAAAATGAAAGTAGCTGCAGATTTAGCGGCAGCGGCAGCTTTCTCATTGCCATCTATTCCTATGTGGTTTGGAATCCAACAAAACAATATCTCAAATCCCTTGTTAGTAACAGAATCAATTAATTTGAATATCTTAGACACAACTGGATGGCAATTATAGTTGTTATTCCTCAAAGCTTCTAACACCTTCATACTGTCAGTGTACACACAGAATTTGCGTTCATTTTTAGTTGTTACCAACTGAAGTGCTCGGTATATAGCCGTAGCCTCAGCAGTGAAGATGGAGCAGGATTTGTGAAGGCTATAACTGTAGGAGGTATCATCAAGATAAACTCCACAGCCAACTGATCCTGGACATTTGGATCCATCCGTAAATACTGGAGTGTACATAGTGTACTGACAGCGATGGAATGAATAAAGCTGTTGAAGAATAGCAGTATTTGTGTCTGATTTTTTATTTTTACCAAAGGGATTTAACACAATAATGTGTGGATTATACCAAGGTGAATGTGCGTAAAGGTCGGTAGACTCGATTCGGACATCACATAGGTCAGAAAGCAAAATAATAGATTTAGTACGACAGAGAAAAGGTAGAATGGTTGATGGTCTAGCATTATATAATCTCTTAAGAGCAGCACTTGGAATCATGGAACGCAAGGGATGATGAGGTGAGGACATGATTTTTGAATAATAATTAAGAGACAGCTGCATCCGCCGCAGATCTAATGGCAACTGTTGGCAGATTACATATAGACTCTGGACGGGTGATGTGCGAAAAGCTCCACAGCATACCCTTAAAGCAGTGTGGTGAACAGTGTCCAATCTGCATAAGATGGAGAGTCTAGCTGATCCATAAGCAACATAGCCGTAGTCAATTCGAGATAAAATTACAGACTGATAAATTCTTAAGAGTGATGTGCGATCTGCACCCCAAGATGTATTCGAAAGCATTCTGAGGATGTTGAGCAGTCGCTCACATTTCTTCCGCAGATGCAAAACATGCGGAAGGAAAGTTAACTTCTTATCAAAAATCACGCCAAGGAATTTTATCTCACTGACTACAGGAATGGGTCTATTATTTATGTGAAGCACAGGATCATTATGGATACCAGTTTTCCTACAGAAATGGACACAACAACTTTTACTAGGAGATATACAAAGGCCATTCCTTTCACACCTAGTTAACTTATTTACAGCTGTTTGCAATTGTCTCTCAATTATATTCATGTTTGAACCCTGATATGAAATTTGTAAGTCATCAACATATAAATTACTATGGACAGAAGATGGTAATTGATGAAGTATATTATTAATGAAAAGGTTAAAAAGGGTTACGCTTAAAACGCTACCTTGAGCGACACCCTCAGCTTGAGTAAAAGTATTGGAAACTGTAGTTCCAACACGTACTTTAAAAAGCCAAGTGGCTAGGAAATTCTGTATAAATACTGGAAGATTACCCTTAAAGCCAAGATCAAGCATATTAAGGAGAACGCCATAACGCCACGTACGATCGTATGCTTTCTCAATATCGAAGAAGATTGCAACAAGATTGTTTCTCCTCACGAAAGCATTTCGAATTTGGAATTCCAGATCTACTATATTATCAATAGTGGATCGTCCGCTTCGAAATCCGCTTTGATGAACGGGTATGCAATTATTCTTCTCTAAGATGTAAATGAGTCTAGCATTGATCATACGCTCAAAAGTTTTGGACAAGCAACTCGCTAGAACTATTGGACGATAACTCAGAGGGTCAGATGAATTTTTGCCAGGTTTCAAAATTGGAATCACTATCGCTTCTCTCCATGACGAAGGATAAGCATGCTCAATCCAGATTCTATTAAACAATGAAAGTATGTTTAATAAAGAATCATGATTTAAATGACGGAGCATTTGATACGAAATTTCCATCTGGTCCTGGGCTGGTGTCATTTGCCTTAGATAAAGCAGTCTTCAATTCTGACAATTCAAAAGCACAATTATATGGTAGATTATGTCGATCATGAAAGCTTAGAGGTGTCCGCTCAGCGATTCTTTTAATCCTTAGAAAAGTAGGATTATATGAATCGGAGCTGGAAACACTAGCAAAGGTTTCACCGATGACATTAGCAATATCTACCGCTGAGGAGTGTATTGCAGCTCCAGTTTTTAATACAGGAATGGAATAATCCTGATAAATACCATTGGCTGCTTTAACTTACCTCCATAATTGTTTGCTTGTTGTGGAAGAATTGACTGACGACACATAGCAATTCCAAGATTCTCTTTGACTCTGACGTCTAACTCTTCGAGCTTGAGCTTTGGCTTTTTCAAAAGCAACAAGATTCTCCGTAGTAGGGTATCTTCGGAATATATTCCATTGCTTCCTTTGTTTCTTATAGAACAGTTGGCGTGTTTCATTCCACCAAGGTTTCCTGTGTTTATGTGGAATGATGGAATTTTTAGGGATAGCAACATCCGCAGCTCGGATTATTGTGTCGATTTAACAGCATCATCTATCACAACTGCCTTAACTCTTGTTTCGCTAATCAAAGCCAATTGCGTGAAAAGTGTCCAATCGGCTCGACTGTACACATAATTAGGTGGTTTGTGACACACACTATTACTTCCAGCCTGAGACACGATTAGAGGGAAATGATCACTATTGTAGAGGTCATTTCCGACAGCAAAATTCAGCAATGGCAGGAGTGATGGAGAACAAATAGCTAAGTCAAGAGAGTGAAATGTCCGTGATGGTTCATGGAAATAAGTTTTCTTATTGGTATTCAGCAGACAGAGGCACTTGTCAGATATGAACTGTTCTATCTGACGACCGCGAGAATTCGTATCTTCACTACCCCACAGAGTATTATGGCCATTAAAATCACCGAGGAGTATAAATGGAGCTGGGAGTTGGTCAATTAAATTATCTAGTTCCTCTGAATTTACGACGCCTTGTGGTGGTAAATACAGGCTGCAAACCGTGATAAGACATGTTACGTGAATTTTCACTGCTACAGCTTGTAGTGTAGTTCTTAGTGGATGTTCTGTACTAGAATATGAGTTTGATGTGAATATATAAACTCCTCCAGATACAGACGCATCACCACCATTATCCTTTCTAAAGCATTGAAACCCACGCAGTTTGGTGTTAACAGTGGGCTTCAGGAATGTTTCCTGGAGAGCCACACATGCGTGGTTGTAGCGAGAGATAACAGATTTGTCATTAATGGGATGAATGTTATTCACCAGCAGTGCTCATCTGAGTCTCTGATGAATCCTCCAAACTATCAGCATCTGAGGGATACAGTTTTACGGTATCTTCATCCAATGTAAGCCTGGCTTTCCTTTCTGTCAAGCAAGACTTACGAGCGCCTTCTTTTGCAAGTTTTAATTTTTTTGCTTGGGATGATCTTGATTTAGCAAATGACAAGTTTCGGAATAACATTTGGGAACTTTTTTTCTTTTGGCTTTGCAGATGGTTTTATTGAAGGCTCTAAAATACAATCAGTTTGGGTGCAGCAAGTTCTAGTTACTTTCTTAGTAGCAGTTGCATAGCTGATACCTGGCTGTGGTGTATGTGAGGCGACAATTCGTCGAGCCTCCGGATAAGACACATTATTCTTGATTTTGATGGAGGTAATTTCTTTTTCCAATTGCCATGTTGGGCAAGATCGAGAATAGGCAGGATGGTCGCCCTTGCAGTTGACACAAACCTCCTTAGCATTGCAGGTTACACTATCGTGGCCAACGTCTGAACAACGGGCGCACGTAAGTTTACCATTGCAAGCTATTTTTGAATGGCCGAATCGTTGGCATTGAAAGCAGCGCAGCGGATTTGGAATGTATGGTCTCACAGAGCACCTCATATATGCAACTTTAATATGTCGTGGCAAGGGTGGAGTGCTAAATGTCAGAATGAGGTGTTTTGTATTAATTGATACACCATCTCGATTCAGGGTCATACGTTTCACAGCACATACATTTTGAGATTTTAAATTTTCAAGTATTTCGTCTGTTGATGTATATATGAGGTCTGCTGCAGAAATCACTCCCTTGCAAAAGTTTAATGTTCTGTGGCGCTGTACGACCACATCCACATTACCAATTGATTTGAATGACTGTATTAATATAGCTTGTTTTTCAGAAGCAATCTCTACTAAAATATGTCCTGTTCGTAGCTTACGAATATTTTTAACTTCACCTAGATAGGATGAAATGCTCTTTTCAATTAGAAAAGGCGAGACAAATTGGAAAGAACCACCTTCAGTTCTTTTAACAATGAAAAATTTGGCATTTAGCATAGACATCTGTTGCTCCAAAGGGAGTGAAGAATTAATTGATTTGTTCATACAGTATAGCTAAAAATTCAGGGACTAGACGGCACCATCCACCACGGTGCCCTACGAGAGGGGATACAGGTTATTGTACCAGTGCTAGTCAGTCCCTATACGCTCACGGTATATCCCTGAAGTGGACTCCACCCTTAACGAGTCACCCAGTAGATGTACCGATCGCTTGATCCGTAAAGCCAATTGATGTGCTGAGGACCACAGCACACCTCCCGTTTACCTAAAGCAGAGGCCAAAGCAATGTGTTGGTCTCAGGAAGCCTCAATTACCAGGATCCTCCTTTCCAGGGACACGGGTCTCCACGCACGGCAAACACGTGGGTGATTTAGTCCTCAAGAGTAGTTAATAGCAACAGAGTGGCGAAAGCTACTCAAGGGGTGCCCTCAACCTCTTACGAGGCAACCACAACGAGGGAGTTGGTTGGTTGGTTTTAATGGCGCAAGGTCCAGATAAGGACAAGCTGCGCCAACCACAACGAGGGAGAAGAGGAAGAAAAAGCAGAAGAGTAGAGGAGAGAGGAAATGAAAGAAAAGAACAGATCACTAGGGTACCTCGGGATTCTGACACCCGTGTTTACCTAAAGAAGGTAAACCCCCTGAGGGGAAAATAATCAGGGATGTCATCTTTAAAAATCATTTGGTATATTTAAGATGAAAATTGTTTATAACCACTGATAGAAAGTCTTTGTTACTAATTAATTTTTTTAAATATCATATTAGCTATAAATTTTTTTTGAGGGAAAATAATCATTAAGTTTTGCATTGACAAAAGTGGAATAGGAAGCTGAAAGCAATTGAAAATAGAGTATGCAACTACTTATACTTGATTTGGAGGAAATATATAACAATAGAGTAATTGATTATCACAAAAAATATCTGTCATATTGCATCTGATTTTAATTTCAATTTTTGCCTCTCAAGTGATTAAGTTGCCTTAAACATTCATTTTTGTCTGGAATCTATAAAAATTTACTGAAGTAAATTATATAGAACAAAGCAAAGAAAAAAAAAATAACATGTACACACAATAAATTTATAAAGATCAATAGGTTAAAATTTTTCCATTTTTTTAATAAAAAATAATTTGTTTTTATTAATTTTTGTAAAAACTTATTGATTATAAAGGAAATTCGAAAAAATTTCATGTTAAAAAAAAAAAAAAAAAAAAAAAAAAAAAAGGGTGTGTTAAATTTATGATATACATTTAAAATACATCATAAATTAAGATATTCTAATTTTTAACAGTATATCAACAAATATTGAAAAGTAAATGATATTTCTATGATATACATTTAAATTTTCCTTTTGAATCAAATGAAGAAAGTTTCAGAAGTTAGTTTTCCATAAATTTCTAAATAATAAAATCAATATTTGACTAAAAAATGCTTTTGTTTAAAATATGCATAATTTGGAAAAAATAGGTAGCTATATGTATGACTACAATCGATATAAAGTAAATCTGTATTTAGTGTTGATTATGATGAACAAAATTTTTAATTGATGAGTATTTTTATTTTTTAAAAATACATTTCGTATTTTCGATAGTAAATTATTCAAACGCCAATGAAATATTGAAAATTCATTTATTTCATTTATTGTATAAAATGCATTTATTTCATTTTTTTAAAAATATAAACTTTTATACACAAGCATGAACATTGTATGATTTAAATCAGTAAATGCTGATAAAAATAAATGCACATGCATTTATTTATACATGAAATATATATTTAATGACTTTAAATTTTGAAATTTCCATTGAATAATATGAAACAAAATAATATTCAGAGATTTTACAATACTTTAATGATGAGTAGTATGATTCCCTAATACTTTTTATTTGGACAATCATGTTATAGGTTAAATATAATGATATCATTTATGATCCAATTATTTTTATCATGACAATAAAAGAACGCAAAATTTGTAATTATATAAAATTATACAAATATACTGATATCTATTTCCAAAAAAATTGCTTTTTGATTCCTTCATTTAAAATAATTCTTTTAAAAGGCACTAAACACTTTTATACACTAATTAAAAAGAAAATGCATTTTTTTACATAAAACTAATTTTATTAAATTGAACTTTAATAGCTATTTTATTTCTCAAAGTGATTTATTCGCATTAAAAGTAAAATTTAAGAAATATTTCATCAAAACTTGATCAATTATAACTGAAAAATATATGAAAACTTAAAAATAATTCAAATTTATAAATACTTTGCTTTTAATTTAACTGCATCTCATTCCAAAGTTTAGAATTGAATTCAAGGAATTTTCTCAAGTAAAGTCTTAAGCATACATTGTAACTTTAAATAAAAGAAATTAATATGGAATACATTTAAGCATAGACTTGTGTTAGAAAATTGGGTAAATAATTTCTATGATTACAAAATCTTCACAAATTATAATACTGAATAATTGTGAAATGAAAACATAATAATTTTCAAACAAGTCAATTTGTTGATCATTCATTTCCTTGCAATGTCGTAATTGCTGATAAACCAATTCACAGTGCTCTTTACAGCTGAAAAGAAATAAACTAATTAGTAAAAGTAGAAAACCTTAATATTTTTATTAATTTATGTTGTCACTTAAAAATTTGTTATATATCTATGAAAAATTAATGAATCTCAGCTTAAAAAATTAATAATTTAACATGAAGTATATTTTTTGAACCAGATAATGTATCTTACAATGTTTATTCATTTTAATTATCCAAATTCAATCTATTCAAATAGGTTTCAGAATTTCAGAAAAATAAAATCGATTGAAGAAGAAAAATTAAAAAATGAGAAAAGCTCAAGAGGGGAAAGGAAATGATGAAAATGACAAATCAGTTGAGGAATTCAGAAATATTCTTTTAAAAATTAAATGATGTTCAGAAGTCAGTGCTGAAGACATAGGAGAATGGATTATGAGTCAGCACCAAATTACAAATGATGGCCAGCTTATTGAAAGTGTCAAGGAAAGACATGACATTAATGTCCAAGCAGAAGCAGACACAGGTTCATTAGCTAGTGAAACTTTTGCTGGATTTGAAACTGTTTGGAAGTCACAAATTGCATGAATGGAGCATTAGCTAGAGTATGATCATATACAAGTTCACACTGTCAAGTATATGTACGACTTCGCTGCCCAAAACATATGAAGGCAGTGAAACAGCTTACTCTGACTGAGATGCTCTGCAAGCAATGACTTTCATTTACAGCACTGAACAAACATACATATATTGTATTAATGTACATCACTTGTACATTAAAAGTATTACCTTTTCATTTAAATGATTAAAAGTTATTTTTCTTTAAAAAGATGATTTTCCTTCCATTTTTAACATCTATAATTACTAGGAGGTTCTATCCCCATTGATTTGGATAATTGAAGTTCTACTGTGCTCCAAAATATAAAAATTTTGAAATTTAAGATAAAAATAGAAAAATTTATGCTCTAAAGCACTGATAAAATTTTCTAAAATTATTTAATCAAATCATTGTGATATTTTAAATATTTTTGCATTACTTTGGTTGTTGAAATAAATCTGTCAATACACGAAATACATGAGGAGTTATTGAATTTTTAATATAATAAATTTATAAATTGAAATTAAAATTTATCATAACTTTCTAAAAAGTTCATTTAAGAATTTTTTGTAGACTGGAATATTTTCAACACAAAGTATTAAACAGAAATAAGTAAAATAAAACAATTATTCGATTTGATTTAAGTTACTTCATACACAAGTTTCATAATTTAGTCAGAAACTATATTTCTAAAAAAGATTTTGACTTACTGTAAACGTCAGTGTTTGAAACTAATGACAAATTCACACATTTTTATACCAAAGATTCCAAGATTCAGATATAAACTTATAGAAATTTTTTTTATGTAACTTATAATAGTGGAAGAAATTTTAATTCCAATGGTAATTTTATAAGCTGTTATGATACTTAAGCATGTTAAAAATAATAAAGTTGGAAAAATTTTTCTAATCAGTTTGGAGGATTTTTTCAGCACAAGAATTTTTTAAAAAAAAAATTAAAAGGAATATGATGTTATGCTAATAATATTGTATTAGAAATAATTTTCATAAATATTGACAAAAATTCTTAACATTCTATTAATCATTGACTTCTAATATTTATCAGGCCAACATAAATTGTTTAAGTTTAAAACTCATTACAACTGTCATTACAACTTAATAAAGTAATATATAATTATTAATTCAATATTTCTAAGAGAATTATTTGAGATTAACAGCAAATACTTTTTTTCACAAAATGTATTATACACAAAACTAGAAATAAATAACAATCTATTAGTTTCTAAATATAAAATCAAACATATGAACAGTAACAGAATAATAATAAAATGCAAAAATAAAAAACACAGAACAAATTACCTTCTTGGAAAGGAGTAAAGACAAAATCAGATTTGTATTTTCTTAGCTTTTCATTGCTTGCAGTCTTTTTGTACTGACCATCAGACTTTGTTGTATCAAACTTCAGAATGTAAGGAAATAAATTTGTGATTTAAATATACAAATGAAAAGATAAGTTTCGAATTTGATTATAATGTAAATCACAGCTGTTTTTATATTAAGTTCTTCTTTAATCAAATAAATTGGTAACAAACATAACAATATTATATTTTATACTAAACACTTTTATAGAAATGAGAATAAATTTTTATTTCAACATCATTAATTATCTAATTGTTAATTTATAGCCACTATGTAATTGTAAGAATTTCTGTTAATTTTAAACTTTTATTAAGTGGGGGAAAAACTCAGTTTTCATATAAATATATATATGTACTTCGGGCAAAATATAAAGCTTCATTAAATCCCATTTATGATAACTATTTAATTTTTCTAAATTAAACTTCTTATAAGTATCAGATTAATTTTTCATGGAAAAAAATGGGAAATATTAATATCTAAGGTGTATATAATTTAAATATTAAATGCCAAATATATTTAAATTTTATTTTTTAACTGAGGCAATAAAATCACAAGCTGATAAAAAAGAAATATGTATTAATTTTTTGATTAAAATATTTTCCAATTACAAAGCAAATATATAAATTCTACACTATTTCTTAGTTTCAAAATCACCATCATTCCTAAAACAGATTTTAAAATTTAAAAAATAGGATTTCAGATTTTGATATATACCATGAATATTATGCTTAGTTACCAATATTATTTACATTAACTTGCTTATTTAAACCAAAATATTTTTATACTCTGATATTGAAA
This sequence comes from Latrodectus elegans, assembly GCA_030067965.1. Lineage (NCBI taxonomy): Eukaryota > Metazoa > Arthropoda > Arachnida > Araneae > Theridiidae > Latrodectus > Latrodectus elegans. Next base: position 77,305,667 of record CM057810.1, read on the forward strand.
AAGCGTTTAATATAATCTAAAAATTAATTCTGATAAATTCACTTAAAGCATTGAATAATTTATAGGATAAACAAAATTTTAAAATAATATTCAACATAACCTTCAAATATGGAACTTAAATTTTATTAATCAAAATATTATATAAATATATAACTTAAAATTTTATAACCTGAAATTCATAAAATTAGGGTTTTACTATGCCCTGAAAAATAAAATGGCAAAATTTCCTTTGGAAGAATTTTTGACCCGAAATTTGATTTTATTGACATGCATTATTTGTTAAAAATATCCAAACTCTTAGATGCTTGATTTTAAAAGTTCTTTCAAGGTTTTGAAAATCAAAAATTTTTTGTTCATATAAAGACAAAACTATATTTTCACTATTTTGTAATTCAAAGAAAACATAGAAACATGAATATAATTTTTCCAACTAAAGCTATGCTGTGGAAGACCAGACTGATTTCTTAAATGTATGGTTCATCTAGAATTTTTACTCATGACATTGTTTAATACATTTTGGATTAAATAAAGTTACATAAAAAATAAATATAAAATTATTTCAGTCTCTTGTATTGTATAATTGGGTTCCCCCCCCCCAAAAAAAAAGGAATGCAGGAAAATTGAAGATGTCTGAATTCTGGAAACTCACACTCTGTCTTGTCACATTGGTTTTTATTTAGTTTGTCACATCTGAACAATACTGATATTTTAATATTTTATAATTCAAAGAAAATAAAAATACATATAAGAATGGTATTTTGTACTCACCAGAAGTTATGTTGTGGTAATATTGTTTAATGCATTTCTCAGTTCTTTGTTTTAAATTAAAATTAATAAAAAAATTACTTATCAATTTTTATTGCCATATTTCCTTAAAGTACAAACAATTTAATTTATATTTTAATAGTACTGTGAGACTATGCAAGAACATGATAGTTACAAAAATGTTAAATTTTCTTACCAAGGCACACTTGGGTATTTAGAGAAAAAAAAGGGACAGTTAAAATAATTCAATAATGAAATTTTTAATTAAAAATATTATTTAACTAAATTAAAATGACTATATATACACACAAGCACACTAGACATTGAAATATGCTCAAAATAAGAAAATATAGAAGGATACAATAATTTCCCCTTTAAATTCAATAGCTTCTGCAACAGCAAGAGCAGCATCTTTTATGCTTACTTCTTGTTCTTCATCAACTAAAAATATAAAGGAAAAACATTTTAATGTAAATATGGATTAAATTATAAATACAAGAGCGATAACTTGATTTCGAACAAGACTATTTAATCTCATAGCTAATATTTATTTCCAATATAACCAATGCATTTTTAATAATCAACTTATTATAATAGAAGTTAAAGGATATCATTCTAAAACAATAAAAGGAATTTATGACAAAGTAAATTGTTAACATGAACTACATTTTAAATAATTTAATAAAATTAATACTTTAAAAACTGTAGAAAATTTTGAAAACAAATTCTATAAGGAAAATTTACATCATAAAAGAGTAATACATGCCAGATTTTAAAGAATAAAAATGTAATTTATTTTTAATTATCAGAATCTAATGAGGAAATCACATGCTAAAAACAATTTTAAATCAAATAAGTAATTAATGATATAAAATGACATTAATTAATTTAAAAATATAGTAAAAAACATGCATGAATTGTTATTTTCTGTTGTTTATTTTTAAACTAATTTTTCACAACTTAAATAAACTTCCATCATTATAATTTGAAAAAAACCCATCTTTTGCAATTAAATATATTTACATAAATACATAAATTACAATTTAAAAAAAAGCAAATTTAGTTCACTCATTAATCAATCATCAAACAATTTTAGTCATTTTTGTAAGAGGTATAAAATAAGGATTCTCTAATAATTTGAAATGATTGCATTAATGCAAAATTATAAAAATTTAGTGATACTTATGATTTTAATATCAATTCTAATAATTGCCATGAATATTATATTAAAAAGAAATTCAAATCTTTTTAATAAAAAAAATTAAAACAAATTAATAGGACTATGTAATTTTTAACACTAAATATTTATTTGCCAATCAATTAGTTTGAAAATTTACACTTGAAAGTATGACAGTTAAAATTTAATTCAAAACGAAATAAATGAACAGATAAAACAAAAAATTTACTTTGCCAATTTATATATTTTACTTTGACAAACTATTAGAATATTTTTTACTCATCCATGCAATATGAATAAGCTTCAAATAATCTCCTACATTATATTCTACATGAAAGTATTTTTGTTACATGTTTTAATACACATTTGAAATAAAAATGAAATATTTAATTCAGCTTTTACTTACCTGATAGATTAGATTTAAGATATGGTGGTTCTAAAAGAACCTAGCACCACGACCGTAGGTCTATTGTACTATACCCCTCAGAAATCCCTATTTGAAGAGACCAATGGCTGAAGCGAAATTCAGCAGACATTTTACAGGAATTTCCTGCAACATCCCAAGGTTCAATCAAGTGCTGACCCAGGTGTTCAAATCTATGTGCCGAAAAGGTTTCACATTCACATAAGATGTGTATTGATGTGTATATTCTTCCATATAATGACAACCTCTACAAGTTGGATCATCTGAAACTCCTATTATGGTGAGAAGTCTTTTAAGGTGGCAGTGTCCCACTGCTTTCCTTAGACTGCTTCTATTGAGCTTTAATAGTTCGTTTTACCTTTTACTAGGGCACGTGCTATTTAATAGCCTTGCTTGTCTTTGATCATTGGCATTGTACCAATTCATAAACTGTTGTTTTCTGAAGAGATCAAAGACATTCTGATCAATTCTTTAGAAATACCTAGCACTACTTACCTGATAAGATAATAGGATCAATTTCTTCATACTCTCGCAACACCCAAATAATCAACTTTGCTAAATCAATGGAATAAATAAATTGGCGCAGTGGTTTGCCTGATCCCCATATAACGAGAGGGCTTCCGTTTTCTGCAATAATAATGAGAATAAAAGAAATTACAAGATACAAATAACATTCTTATTCAGAGTAATTTATTCTTTATTCTTGCCGTAATTATATAAATATTGTTTTAGGAAAATGATGTCACTGAGGTTTCGTTTGTTTGCTTGTCTCTCAATAATCATTTTTTTTTTTTTTGCATATAAAGATTAAAGTGTATAATAAATGTCAGAAAAATAAATTTTTGTATATTTAAGAAGCCAAAGCTACTTTTTTAATATTTTAAAATAGTCTTTTTTTTTTTTTTTTGAAAGATTTTTTTTTGAGATACGCAAAAAATTAAATATTTTTTATTAAATTTTATAAAAATTTATCAGTGACTGATTTAATAAGTTCATCAATAAATTGTAGCACATCATTAAATCTTACTTCAATAATTTTAACTAGCAAAATATTTGCTAAATTTATATTAAATAGAAAATTAGATTCACAAAACTGATTGCAGCAATAGATTTAAGCAGACTATTATGTAAATAATAAATTGTATAATTATTTAGCAAACACAGTTCCATCATTCATTATAACTGACTTAATTTATAACTTAACTAATTAATCATAACTAATTAAAATGTATAAAACCATTTTATTATGTTTTCAAAGTATATATGGCTTTTATTTGGAAGATAATTCCAATTCAAAAATAGATAATTCTTGTGATATCATGGATTTTCCATTATCATAAAAATACTATATCCTTGGGATTGTAAAATGTGTTTTTTTTTAAACTGATATTGGTGTAAAACAAATATACTATTTCTTTCTCTTTCATAACTCTTTAACAATGCTATAAATCTAAGAATTTTCTACATATCTATAATGTCTTTGAATTTAGTCAAAATATATACATTAGACAGACAAACTGTTGTGATATTCAACCAAACATCATTTATTAAATATTTATAATTAATTTTGGTGGTATCTAATGGGTCATCAAAAATTAATACTTCAATATTTTTTTAAAAATGTTTTGACATTTCATGTCAAAATCAAAAGGAAATAAATAAATGAATAAAAGGAAAAATTCATGAAATTGGTAAAGGGTTTTCTAACAAAAATAATAATAATAAAATTAAATAAATAAAACTTTTAAAAAGAATTTAACAATTTTCAGGAGTCGTTTAACATTTCCAAGAGTCAATAAAAAAAAAAAAAAAAAAAAAAAAAATTCTAAAGTGCTAAAAAATAAACAGTTTTTCAAAATTTCCTAAAGTTGAATACAAATCCTGATATTATCTTCAATGATATTTAGAATATTATAAAACCTTATTTTCTGAAAAAATTAGAAAATATAATTTCCTACAAGGATATCAGTAATTTGCTAATTCATTGAAATGTTATTGATAAATGATATTTTTCAAGGAAAAAAATTTTACATTCTTTTCAATTGACCCAGTCAGTATTTTAAAATACTCAAAATTTCTCTAGTTCCTTCTTTCTTCAGCCATGTAATAATTAAATCCTTCTTTGAAATTGGAGATAAGGGTTCCAGCTTCAAAAGAACTGAATATTTAAATTACATACATTTATTTTATTGCATTAAGGAGAGATTCATTTTCAACAGGGTTAAAAAGCATTTGAACATGAAAAATCAGTGTATGGTTTCAAGCCTACAAATGTTTAGTCTCTCTGAATGTATAATTTCATAATTAAAATCTGTGTTATGATAACAAGAGTAGGTCGTTACTTAACAATACAATTTGTAGATGTTTGGCATAAATATTAAATATACACTATTATCATCTTAATCATAGTGACTATGCATTTCATATCTTATAAACAACATTAAAAATCTAAAAAAGTTATAATATTTATCATAAATTTAATGAACCATTTGCTATTGTTTTTAAATTTTGAGTTAATTTTCTCTAAAAATGATGATTGTAGTCATTAATAAAGTAGGTTTTTATAAGTCATGATTATAATAATATACATTGATATTTAATTTAAAAATTGAGGTATTTTTATTTATAAAAATTTAAAGCTAATATTAATTCTACATTCAACTTATAAGCATTATTTAGTTTGTGATATCCTTCGATATCTTGCACATTAAATATGGTGTCTTTACTTTGCTAGTGGACATCATAAATTTCTATGAGCTTGTACAATGATATTTAAGTACAAAGTAATATGGAAGGAATACCAATGCATTTTACTAAGTACTGTCCCACATAGATACCTGCATTTTGACAGATATAATAAAACAAGCTTTATAAAAGTTCATTATGGTGCCCTTTTGTAACATTATATTTAGTAACAACTGGAACTCCTTAAGCAATGACATTAAAATTAGATGATTACTACATCAAATTTATAATAAAGCATAAAAAACATATTTATGCATTAAAAATGAAAGTTAGAATGAAATGATAATACAATACATGGTGCAAACACAACAAATGATTAATTATATTTTAAGTTTGAAAATAATTTATTTCTTCAGCTAAGTTTACAATAAATATGTTTGAAATCAAGTTTTAATTTGACTCAAATCACATGATTCTTGTCCATATTTTTCTCTAATTACTATTGTTAAAATCTCTGTCACTCTAGCTATTAACATTTATATTATATCAATATACAAATTAAATATACAAATTAAAATATACATAAGTGACATTTGGATAATTTATCAAAGTATGACACATACTTTTAGCTTCATAAGCCTTATGAATTAATCCAGGAAGCACATGGCCATCTTCTAAATTAAAATTGTCATATGGTCCAAATACATTAGTTGGAATAACAGCAGTAAAATTACATCCATGCTGTGTATGGTAGGCATGATTCTGAACATCAATTAATCTTTTAGCATAAGAATATCCAAAGTTTGAGCTATGTGGAGGTCCATTATGAATCTAGTATGTTATTTATTTTCCCATTAGTAAAAAACTAATAAATCATAATGTTTGAATATATTTCTGAAAATATTTAAAACAAATTTAAGTTTTAGTGCACATACCATTGTTTCATTAATTGGATAAGTAGTTTTATCTGGAAATATACAAGTTGATAAACAGGATACCACTTTCTTAACACCATATTTAAAACTGCAGTGTAAAACATTATCATTTATGTGATTGTTATTTCGCTGGAATTGAAAAAGGACAATTAGAAAGTTTATTTTTGTATTACTTATTTATTACTTAAAAAATAAGGGAGAATAAAATAAGAGATTTACATAAAAATACAATTTTATGTAAAATCTAAATAAAACAAAAAAAATAGAAATAAAACGCTTAATGCATTGCAAATATAAACTAAAAAAAATCTGCATTTAAATTAAGGCCAAAGAAAATAATCACCAATCAACCTTTAATAATTTTCCCTTCATACTTTTTAACAAATTAGTAAAATACAAAATGCAGTTTCTACTTAACGTAATTCAAATTAGATAATTAAAAAATAGAAGAAACTAGTTTAAATTTATTAAGAAATAAATTAATACTTTTAAATATAGGTTCAAGATATATTTTACTACAAATTAATTATTTAGTTTTTACAGACAAAAATCAGTATATGATGTAACAAATATAGAAAGTTTAATTGTATATAGAAGAAATTTAATTGCACATCAAATATTTTTTCTAATAAAATATATAGTTCTTTTAGGAATATATTTTATGAATAGCAAAATATATTCCATATAATACAATATTAACCCAAAAATGATCCAGATATAACATTCAATAATTTTTAAAGCTTAAATTCTCATATAATTTTTCTATAAACCTCAGAAAATAAATTTATTCAAAACGCAAATTATTTATATGATTGTATAATCTTATGCTATAAACAAGTAATCAATGCTATTTAATCATATTAAAGGATAATTAACCTTGAGTGTACAAATGCACAAGATCAAATTTAAAGAATTAAAATTATTTTATTAACAGTTTACTTTGTGAACACTTTATTAGTTAAATAGCTGAAGGTATATTGATAATTCAACAGTGAGTCAGATTCATTTAATCAAAATTGGACTCTTTAGAATATTTTGCAAATGTGAAATATTGCAACAGAATAAGCATCGATTAAGCGTTTTTTCATTTCTTTCAATTTCAATCTTTGTATTTCTATTATTATTTTTGACTCAGAATCAACTTTAAATTTTAAATTCCAGTTGAAATAACTTGTGAACATAAAAAATAACTGTAGAGCAACTGATCAATCAATTACATATAATATTCTAAAAACATGTACATTAATTTTATTACAACATAATATAAATTTATAGTGTTTGTTTGGGTGACCTTATTTATCTTTTGTGAAAATGATTAAGATTTCCTTTTTTTATTTCAAATACAATTATATAAAGTACATATTTTTGCTTCATTAATTTCTTTTAATTAAAACATTGCATAAGTAGTTTTATACATAAAATAAACACAATTATTTTTAAAATATAAAGATTTAAATATAATTTTCTAGCAATCATTTAACAATATTATTTGATATATAATGACAAACTTGATTATTTTTCTTATTAACATGATATGCAATACATATATTTTAAATATAAATTTTAAACTATAAGAAAAGATAATTAGATGTTTGCATATTATGAATGAATATTATTGAATCAGAGAAAATGTTGTATAATACAATCAATGCTAATCTAATTTCATGATCATAAATCACAAATGAATATTTCATCATAATAATAGAAGATATAATTTTCCCTGATTTTACAGATAGTTTCAGAAAAGAAATAGAAAATATTTATTTCATTAAGTTCCTATATATTTTTTTCATTTTTAAGGGTCACTTGCACCAATTTCCGAAATCTAATTAAAAATAACATGATCTATGGACTTAGTCCTTTTTAAGTTTTAAAGTCAAACACCTCAAAAATAAAAATATAAATTTTATTATTACCAATACTTTTTCAATTTTCTACGATAAATTAAGAAATTTTAGTAAACATTTTATAATTTATTGGCTTGAATATATTTCAGTATGAAATCCAATCAAAAATAAGTACTTTTAAGTAGTGAATAGAAACTTTTATTCTTTTGTAGATTATTTGAGAAGTTTAACATATTATGAATGAACAGTATTATTTAGGTGAGTCGATAAGTGAGAGAGAAAAGTAAAAACTATTATGTTTTAACTATGGATACAAAGTACACAGTGAGCGTTGTCATAATGTGAGTTAAAAACTCAGTTTTTACTTATTAATTGCAATAATTAATTTTTGGTAATTGTTTGTATAAAATAAATAATTAACTTTCAATATTCCCATCTTTATCCTGGTTTTATGCTTGTCTTAATACTTTAGTAAATTTCTAAATTAAATAATAATATTATCTTACTGATGAAAACTAATTCACTAATCTGCTAAACAAGAATTTATAATAGTAATTTTTTTATATCCCATTTTTATAGTTGTTACAATTTAAAGCATGATTTTTACTTAAAACTCAAATTAATGACAGTATTTTTATGAAATTTCTTTAGAAACAATTACCACAATGGCAAAAATTCATAAGTTTTCATAAATTTGGATGAGGATCAGAATTGAATGAATAATAAATTTTGATTGTATTAATGGGAAATAATTAATGTTTATAAAAAAAAATAAAGAAAATGTTTTCATTTTCATAATTTGCATATAATTTTATGAGTATAATTATTAATAAAAAGGTTACTATAAATTATTATTTTTTATAATGAAATACTATAATAAATTTATAATACTGTAAAAATATTATAATGAAATAGAGTAGTAATTCTTTACCCTTAACTCTATTATATTATACTCTTATTTTTATTCATAATGAATAATTTACACAGATCAAATTGAAAATATAACTTTTTTACTAGTGTATCATATTGATCTTTTCAGTTTTTTTTAAAAAAATATATTTCAGAATGTCAAACCTCAATATGAAGTTGAATGAATTTTTTCAATACCTAGACACTTTTCTTAGATCTGATTATTTCTAAGATATTGAAGGATGACTATTTTAATGAAATAAAGTTATAGAATGCAGAGCACAAATTTTAAAAAGTTAGTTTCTTGAATAGTTTACTTTAGATTACTGCATCAAATACATAAAATATGAGTAAAATAACTATTCAATTAATAAATATGTTTCAGATCAATTAACTTATTTCAATTCATAATAGAGAATTGAAAAGAAAATGAAATAGTTTTTATCCATTGCATTTTAATCAAAACTATATGTGCATGGCAAAAAACCCCATCTGTTTGATGTGGTTCAGTTATCTAAAACATTAATGAGGATTTCAATATTTTTAGAATTAATTTATTACAAGATTTTTCATAATTAACATTTCCACTCCATGTTAGCATTTCTTCATATTTTTTTAATATAGAATGTCCTTTCATCTCATCATAATTCTAGTAATTTATAATCAAATAATTCTCTAATTCTCATAAATCATAAAATGTCATGAATGCTTATTCTATTTATCAGCATTTTTATTAAACTATATTTATAATTACATATTCTAATCAACTTTATATCATATAACCAAATCCGCAAAACTTTTTTTCAAAAAAGAATCCGAACTTTTACTTTGTAGAGAAGATCTCATATTGCTTATAAGAGATTTTTCAATAGAGTAACATATGAGTATGAAAAAATCTGTAGGTACTCATATTGATCAATGTTCCACAAGATTGTCATATTGAAAGGAAGCTCAAAATGTTTCTAAACATAGCTTGTTTCTATCTTGCTATGCATTAGTATATTCCTTAAAATTTCAAGTTACTGAAATTTTTTGATTAATTTAGGAATTTTTTTAAAATTAGAACTGGTTTTGCTTGAATTTTTCTCAGTTATTTCTGAAAGACTAGTTAATTGTTTGATTTCTCTGATCACTTTTTGCATGAGAGGACTGATTGGATTGGGACCCATAATTTAAAGTGGAATTCAAACCACTAATAATATTCATGTCCCAAGGTGGAGGTAGAATTCATGAACTGTTGAATTGAAGGCCAGAGTGCTATTCAATGAACAAATAGCTCAGCGTTTTGAAAGAATGAGGAAATATAAAAGAAATCTAAAGAAACCATCACATTAATCAGGCTAAAAATATTTGAAATAATATATTAAATATAAAGACAAATAGAACTGAATTATAAAACTGCTAATACAAAAATTTGTTTCATTAATAAACAATTTTGAAAATCATTTATTTTAATGATAAAATGTTAAAAATATTCTTAATCCATAGTATAAAAATGAATTACTCAAGTGAAACAAAATAAGCGATATTAATATTGCTTTTTTTTATGAACATAGCTTTTACCTATATATAAAGCAATAAAAATATACAAACAATAACATGCAAGAATACGCAAAATAGATAATGTACCAAAAAATCCAAATTGTATTTGAGATTTCGAAATAAACCCCCAACCATGGCAGCTAAATGAATGACATGAGTTGGTTTGTATTTATGGAACAGTTGGTCTGTTTGGCTGGCATCTCTGAAATGAAAGAAAGAATTTAAAATTAAATAAATAACTAAAGAAGTGGTGTCATATTTATATTTTAATCACTTTAATGCAATGTTTACAAATTAGCAGAATACAAAATACATTCTCAACAGCAAAAACAAAAAAATTTAGAATTACAACTAGAATTATTTCAGAGTAATGCACTGACAATTTCAACTGGTATTTTCAAATAAGGGTGTTAAAACTTCATTTGTCAGGTTTATTCACATTTATAATTTGTATTATTTAAAATTTATTACCTATATACATAGTCTTACACTGAATCAGTATTCTTAGTAATTTACAATATTTATAAGCAGTAGGATTTAAAAAAAAATTTAATGAAGTATTACACTTGATATTTAATTTATACATAAAATAAGAGCAAAGCTAATAAATATAAATTTTCAGTTTTAGACTTGAATTAAAAATAATTTGATATCTTTGGATGACAATCCCAAAGATTAATTGGAATAGTTTTACTAACTAACCTTTGGGAAAAGAAATTTCAAAACTTTTGTTACTAATTTGAAAAGCTAATTTATAACATTCAAAATGTATTTGAAAAGAAAATTATAAAATTAAAGATATAAAAACTATATTTTTAACTGAAAGAAATAATGATCAAAACAACTGATATGAATAAACTAAAAATAATAACCTTTATTTTCAATCTATCTGCAAATTAAGATTAATAGAGAGTTTTGCCATTGCAAAACTCTTAATATTAATTTATAGAAGATACTAATTTATTAATTACAATCTCTTAAAAAATAATGATTATATAAATATGATGTTGTCTAAAGAACAAAATAGTAAACAACTATGAAAAATTTCCTTTTCACTTAAAAATATATTTTAATTGTCATTTTATAACGAAGTTTCGTAAGAATTTGAATAATTTACAAATAAAGATCAAAATCAATAGAAATTATCAAAATAATAAAGATACAAAACCTACAAGCAAATCTTATATAAAATACTTATATAGGAAAAGCAACTTTTAAACAAGTATTTTATTTTAAATGTAGCATAAAATGTTATCAGCTCACGTCAAATCACCATCTTTAGATGATAAAAATATCCATTTTTCTCCGTCTAAACTGCTGCTTTTAACTACTTCTTCAATAGCCTTACCAACTAATCCAGTTCCTCCTGTGACTAAAATAACTTTTTCAGACATTTTGTTTGCTGTAATCAAAAAGTATATCCAGTTAAATATCAAGTTCTTCTATTATCAAAAATCTATTTAACACTTTCTTCAAAATTTACATATAAAAAGTCAATGAATTGCATATACAAAATTGAAATCAACAACATACAATTTAAAATTTTTTACCTCTTTAAATCTGTTTTATAAAATGTTTTATGTGTGATAAATAAGACAAAAAATTACTAATTTAAATTCAGAGTTGGTACCAATCACAAGGGAAACCAATAGCAGACGTAATCAACACATAATTTGTGTTGCCATTATTATATTAAGAATAACAGATCAAAAATTTAATTTCAATGTGTGTTACAAATTTAATGAAAAAATCTATACTAAAAATCCCTTAACAAGAAGAATTTATTTTGCTTGTAATTTATGATTTGTAGCAAAATATTAAAAACAGAAAATAAAACATAATATATGTTTTTGGAAAGTTTGTTAAAAATATAAAAGTTTTGGCAGTCGAGGTTACTCAGCTTGCATAAAATTTCTGGATGGTATCGTCTGCTCTTGCAGTAGGTATTACATTCTGGTTGGTAGACACTACATAGTTGTTTTTGTTGAAAATTTTTTAAACAATGTCTTCAGATGTGAAATGCGATATACCGGGTGCATCAACGGGAGTATTATGGTATTTTGGTTTAATTTTTGTTTGTTGGATTTTATTTAAAATAATTCGCTCATTATGGCGGGGTTTATATACATGCATTTTAGCAGATTTAGTTGGTGCTACAGTTGATTGGAAGAAACTGGGACGTTGGGCTGGTAAGTAAACTATATTTTAATGTATTAAATTATTTACTTCATCGATAAATAACAAATAAACTTTCAAATAAACATAATTTAAATAACATAAAGGAAAGCCAATCGAAATGACAATGTAAAATTTTATGAAAGATGTTTCTAAGTTATTTGTGATAGTAGATAAATATTTTAATAAATTAATTTTTGAAGTTGAACCTATTTTATAATAACAATTTATTCTTAACAGTTATTTTTTTAGTCCTTATGTTTAGTCAAAGTTATTTTACAAATTTACACAAAGAAAAACAAAGTACTTTTGAAAAATTTTTAAAGTGGTATAGTAATTTATTTACGTTACAAAAATCTCAATAGACATAATACTTAAAAATTAGTTAAAATACTTAAAATTAATCAACTAAAAAATAAATGAAAATTAATTTATAAATTAATGAGAATTTTATCAATGAACTTAAATTTCTAATGGATTAATTTAGTGCCTCAATTTTGGCATTGGAAAACCCATTTCAACTCTTCCTTTTCAAGATCTTAAAGAAAAATATAATAAAATTTATTAAGAAAACAGTATGAGAAACTTTTTCCTTTAATTGTTACATATCTTTAAGAACCTATTAAATTCATCATTAGAATTATACTTTCGTACTTAAAAACTACAATGTAAGAGTTTTGTGTAATTTTATTGAATGAAAGAGAAAAGTGACAAATTTATACAATATTGATTAATATCTTCATATTGCTTATATGATGATATGATTAAGCATGTTGTAATTTTAAAAATAAAGAGATTGTATAGGAAATGTGTACATAGTGTATTTTTTCATTACAAACACTTGTTCATTTATTATCTAATATTGTATTTGTATTCTGTAAGTAAATTATTTTCATTATTTTTGTGAAAACAAGTAACTTTCTTAATTGTCATGCAATGATTTAATTTACAAAATACTAGTATTTATACCTCAAAACTAATACTTCTTTTGATTTTAAAATTAATCTAAATTATTTTCCCAGAGTTTAAAGCAATTTTATTACACAAGAAAATATAAATTTGAATGTTTTAAGATTTTTGAACATTAAAGTTCTTAGAATTATCTACAGTTTACATCTTTATTTTTAAAGTTACAAAATATTGATTTAAAAAACTGTGCATAAAAATATATATGTGAATGAATATAAAGTCAAATTTAGTTTACATGGACTATGATTCTATGTATGATAAATACTTAAGTTTGTTAATTTATTGTTGCAGATTAAAGCTATAGTTTATTATTATTATAATATCTGAGTTAGTTGTGTTATGAAATCCAGAGACAAATCATATAAGTAAGGGTTACAAAGTTTGTAAAAATGTTCCATGATGCTTCATAGCTCAAAAAATAAAGATAATTCACAATCTGCCTCAAAAATAACTCACCAACTATTTTTTTAAATCTATTCAGATTTAACAAAAATTTTAATTTGTCACTCGATTTTGTTTTCAAATAATATATTTGTTATAATGTAGATAATAAGCTTAAAATATACTAAAACTGAATCTTGAGCTAAAACTTTATATACATAAATCTATCACTAAGCACTTGTGCAACATAAATGTATTACATTAGTTACAGCATAGTTTGAATTTAATGTATTTTTTGCTGGTTTTTATTAATTTTTAATGTAATTTATGTATTGAAAAAAGCATAATTGTTTAACTCCTTAATGAATTTTTCATATAGTTGCAGTCAAATAAGTGGCTGTTTATGGCTGATTCGCACAACGGACATAGATGTTTGGAATCCACTTTAAACTGTATATCCTATTTTAATTACCCCTTATGCCCAAGAAAATAGCTGTTGAGTAACTGACCAATTCAAATAAGTGTCAAATTTAAGGATATTTTATTGTAGTGGGTTTTAATCGAATTAGTCTTATGTTGAACCACAGTTATCATAATGAAAAAGGTAATGTGCTACACTCAAGATATTGCTCAACTTAAAAATATTACTTCTTGCTTTTTATGAAATATTCTTTTTTATGTATTGAATTTCTTGTTTAAGTAAAAGTTAAATTTTATAAATGTATGCAATTTTTCTGCAAATTTGAATTTTTTTTAACCTTTTGCAAAAGAAATTGAGTAATTACTGAAGCTTATTATTTTGATAAATTGTGTTTCATGTATAAATAGTTATACCTTTTTGTTTATTATACTAAAACTACTATTAAGTACAAATAAAAAAAAATTCAATAAAATTAGTAATTTGTGAAGCAAAAAGGGTGACACTCATAAATGGTTAGGAAAAAAGTCTCTTTCAATGAATATTTTACCCACTGTAAATAAATTAGTTTATTCACAAAATTGCTTGCTAATAGGATAATTCTTATTGAAAGTACTTTTCAGATCTAAAATTGGATCTACTTGGCACATTGAAATAATTGTATATCAAAGACTACAGGTGTAATGTCACATATAAAAATAAAAACACATTTTTCATATACAATCTAGTTGTATCTTTTTTCGATTGTCCAACTTGCACACAATTATATCAATTTTAGTCAAGAAATGTGACTTTTGTGTACCTACTTATAATGATTAAGAGGAAAGGAAGTTAATGTGTTACAGAACACTCCATTAGTCATTATAATGATGTATTATATACCGGAAGAGAATGACTGATTTTAGACATGTTTTCAATTCTCAAAGAAAGTAATGCTTTCAACTTTGAGAAATCCTGTGCTCTTTCATTTTATACTTTAAAAAATTTTTTCCATAATTTATAATGAAAAATCTTTAAGTCAATCCACACTTGTTTTATCTTTCATCTTAATTTTTTTTTCTTACTACAACATTTCAATCATTCTTGTTCTGTTGAATTTTGATATATCACAAATAGTATGCCATTTTAAATTTAGGACTCAGTATTTATTTTTTAAACAATTCCAAGTTACTTAGTGAACTCAAAGCATCAAAGTTATTTAGTGAATCAACCTGAAATTTGTACCAAGTAAATCAGTTTTCAAATCAGATAATGAATCTTCAGCTCAAAAAATGCCAAAGTACAGTTTATGTATCTCTAATAGTAATTTTTCCCAACAGTAAGTTCAATAAACCTTCAATACAACAATTTGTGCTAAAAACCTAAGTCATTGGATATTTAATATTTTGAAAAATCCACTTAGGATTGTAAAATCTAGTCACATTAGCCTTTGTGTGTAAAAAAAAAAAAAAAATTATTATTGAACCACAAATTATCCTAACAATTTAATATTCACTTTTTGGAAACTGGCTAGTTTTGTGTGCATTCTCAATCCTTCCGATCGGCAGACACATTGAAGTTTGGTTAAGGGAATAATTGGGTCCACTTACAACTTCTTTGTTTTGTGTCCATCCTCTTGTGTGAGGGCTTCTATTTGTTTAAAACCTGTTTAAAATTATACATTGCTAACAAATTATCTAGCTTAAAAATGCACTGAGTGGTTAGCTCTTTGGCCTTCCGTTCAACAATTCTTACGTTTGATTCAGACTTTGACCTGAACGTTTGTTATAGCTAGGAATTTGCTTTAAATTCTAGAATGGTTCCAATTAACCCTCTTGGGCAAAAAGTGAGCAATAAGTAAAGTGAGCATATAGTTTGTTCACCCAAATCCTTACAGTGTCGCATTTTCTCTACCAAGTATATATAAGTTCATAAAATAAAATATTAATTTATTTGATAATATTTATATCTAGGAAAACGTCTTTGATCGATTTGTATGAATACTTCTGGTGGTACTTAGGCAAATAATGGCTCATATGATTTTCGTTCCTGATATGTTAATACATAGTTTTATTCCTGGCATGTGAAGTATAAGGAGTTATTTTATATAATTTTTCATTTTATCAAATCTATACTTGGAAGTACTTGAATGATTTTAGAATGACTTCACGGTATTTATATGTATTCATACTGTTCGTGATTTTGAAATTTCTCATTTTATATTTCTTCTAATAGCTTCGTTAAACATTTGAATTTGTCTCATCATTTTCAGTATCTGACCTTGTAAGTTAGCCTTTATAGATATTTCCAACGGAAAATATAATTTGATTTCTGTAATTTCAATGATTTTTTTAAGTTATGATTTCTATGAATGTTTTTTGTGCAAATTCAGTTCATTATATAGTATTCAATAAAGCAAGTAATATTATTTCTGTTTTAAATTATGAACTCTTTAGTATCAAGAATCGCATAATGCCTATCATGGTATTCAAAAATTGAATTTTCGAAAACTTGAATCCATATCATTAAGTAATAAATTACATTTATGCTTGAAAATGGAAATACCACGTTCGAATTATGCAAATCAAACCAAACTCAGGGAATGTAAAGTGAGGCAAGACTTTCAAATGTGTGTGTTAAGAATTAAAAACAATTGCTTGCTTGTAACAAGAACCTGTTCTTTATCAGTTGCGTTCCACGTATATAAAGAACTGTAAAGATGGATTAAAATCTATTTATCGTCCTCAGTCTGCAGCAAAATTTTAATTAGTGGTCAGTATTCCTCGTCAAAGTGGAGGGTGTCATACCAACAACTTATAGTTTATATAAAGCATGCGAAAAGTTGTATTTTCGTATCGAGAAATTGTGGCGTGTACGTAGTGTAACGCCACAAGTAATGCGTGTTTGGAAGAAATAGGCAGATGAGATCTAAACAGGGCAAAAATTTTATTGTGATGCACGCAACAGCACAACCGCAAGAGACGACAGACACTTCATCCGCAGCCGAATGGCTAGCGCTCTTGCCTTCGGTTCAACAGTTCGTGGGTTCGAATCCCACCTTGGTCATGGATGTTTGTAGTGGTTCGGAATCCACTTTAAGCCGTAGGTCCCGGTCTAATTAGCCCTCGTGCGCAAAAAATGACCGTTGAGCGATAAACCAACCACTTCATCCGCATCCCTGTACCGACTGTGTAGCATCTTTTTGTGTGCTAACACAATGTTGGAACACGGCTACAGATGTTTTGTTTAGCTTTACGATTCATCGTCATCTTTTGCAGCATCAAATGCGTGCAATAGTTCCTGTAAGCACGATTTTCCTCTCGCTGACGGCTCAGCAAAACATTGTATGCAGTGGCCATGTAATAATTTGTTTTCTCTGTATAATTTGGAGTACAATGATGGAAGACAGACGTTTGCGGGGAATACCTACTTCCATGTATTATACAGCGTCTTACCTCTCTGACATCACAGTGTGGATAATTATTGGGTATAATTGTCGATCCCATTTAATACAAATCACAGACAACCTCAACAGTGATACATACAGCTTGAGGTTCTCTTCATTCTCCAACACATTCCAGATGCTGCATTTGAGTAGGATAATGCCCTTTAACGTATTTCTCAGACTACACAAGTCTTCAGTGCACTGCATGTTTCGCCTTTTCTATGGTCTGCTTATTTCCTTGATATGTCACACCTTAAACATCTTTCGGATTTCATTGGTTGATGACTAAATCGTACAGATGGTAGGGTACAGAGTAAGACTGAACAAGTCGAAGCTGTCTTTAACCCCTTGACTGACGAATTAAATGGAATTTGATGCGACAAAAAAAAACTATTTAATTTCGCTTAATTGAACTACACCATCAATTTACACCATCATCCCCACTTTCATATAATGCATCCGGCTTATACATGTTACGGGGATTATTTATAATCTTTACTAAACTCAAATATTGGCTAGTATAACATTCACCGTGCGAGACTTCTGCTAAACTGAACTCTTACTTTCAGTGTGCTTTTTTAAATGAGAATCGTCGAACGAGTGAAGCAACTATGTAATCTAATTGTAACTTGCACGGCGTCCGCCGAAAGAAGCGCTTGACGAGTCTGACTCGTCAAAGTCTGTGATGGCCCAGGAAATCAATGACGAGTCAGACTCGTCAAAGTCAGTCAAGGGGTTAATGTCATTCCCCAGAATTACATTCAAAAATGATATTTAAAATTTCAAACTCATGTTAAGCCAATCAGGTTAAAATATAGCTCACCAACCAAGAACCAGCTATCTAATGATGGTAGAGGATCGTCAGATCCAGGAAAATCGGCTAGCAGTTTTCCTGGATCTGACGATCCTCCAGAGCAGTGAGCCCCCGTATACGTTGCGGGATTTTAAAATTTTTAAAAATTTAAAATTTGTACAATCCCGCAACGTATACGGGCGCTCGCTGCTCAGTATGGTAGACACGTAAAGAACTAATTTCCCACGTTTTTTTTTGCTTTGTAAATCTCCTCGTTTATTTGTACAACTATCAGTAATATGTGGAATAAAAAGTGTATATTTTAAAAATTTATGTGTATAGTGTAATTTGTTGGGCTTTATAACATTATCTCATCACTTTTAAGTTTTAACATTTTCTTATAGAAATATAAATTCTTCACATTTTTTGATTACCGTTTTTTCCTGTATATAATCTGCAGGGGCGTATTATCCGCAAGCCCCTTTATTCGAGCAAAAGAAAAAAAATGTGTCGCATTATCCGCAGTGGCGTATAATCCGCGGCAATTTTTAAAACGAATAGTCGAAAATTTAGGATAATAATTTGGTGTCACATAAAATAAAAAATACATTCATTATAATTAAAAATATAATAAATTCTACAGGAAAAAAAAAAAAAAAAACATTTATAAAGATCTGTTTGAATCCACCTTAACACAAAGTGCGATTAACTGAAATGAAAGCTCGATATCGATCTATATCCGAGAAGATATTAGTGAAACTTTATCGATTTTTAGATTTTAATAACTTTCTAAACGTGGTTTAGAAACATTTTTAAAATAAACTATTTGTTTCGTTAATAGTTAAGTGAAAGAAATGGATTACTGCACATATTGGCAATATATTAATTTGAATGTTTTGAGAGCGAAACAGATCATGTCAAAATAAAATTCGAAATGACGTTAACGAATTGCAACTTTAATAACTGTTGAGAAAACTGAATTCGTTCTTGAACATAATTGGACAATGCTGATTATACTTAAAATAAGTCAACTGAATATTGGCGCCATCTGTTATTTATTTTATGAAACATAAACTGCTTTTTTTTTTCAAAACTTTATTGTAAACTTTTCTGATGAAAAATATTTTTTTATCAGATTATCCGCAGCGGCGTATAATACGCTCAACGAAATTCGGAACTTTTTTAACACATAATCCGCAGATTATATACAGGAAAATACGGTATGTCTATTATTGCATGGAAAGAAAGTGATGAAGTAGTTGCTTAGTAAGGAATTATCCGCAACCAACTTTTATTTGATCTATTATTCACATAAATGACTAATAAGACTATTTTTCATGTTTACATATTTCTTATTTCAAAGTTTTTTTATCCCATTAGTTGAATAATTAGAGTTGGATTCTTGTTGACTGATATATTTATGGGTTTATACTTGTTTAAAAAAATCTCCCTATACACAGTATAAAACGAACACAAAGAACTTATTTTGTAGGGCAGTTGATATAATTTTCGATATTAAATATGAACTATATGTGCCATAATTATACTAATATGCATTTGATTTTGTGTTAATCTGAAAAATTCTTGTTCTTAATGCAGCAAGAAGCAGTTTTATCACTTGAATAAACTGATGCTTGAGTATCCAATATTTAGTGAGTTTGTACGTGTATTGTGGTATTTGTTGCAGTACAGTTCTAAATGAGAATTATAACTTATTCAAATGTATTATTTTTTTAAGCTATTATTATGTAAAAGCTTAAAATTTAAGTTCTTTTATAAAAACTCTCAAATAAAAAAAGCATCATAAAAATACTTTTGTGCTCTTGCATTCTATCTCATTTAATCACAGTAGATTTCCTGTTTTAGTTTGTGTCATAAGTAATTGCCAATTGTAAGTTCACATAGCGTGCAGTCGGAAGATGGAATGAAGAACCTGGCAAAGAATCTAGTTTGTCTTGTTTCGTGCTAACGACCTTGAACTTCGCGTTGTGAAAAGCCCGACAAATTTAGGTAGGGGCCATTCTGGGATTGAACTAATTTTTTCTTTATTCTATTCTCTAAAGCAAATTTTTTCATTTTTTCCCCCATCTTTTCTGAAATATGTGAATTTGAAGGTTTTTGGAATGACATTTATTTCGAACTCATACGATTGATTTCTATTTTTCAATTTGTCTGAATGTTTTGACTATTTTCTCGATACATTAAAAGCAAAACCTGTAACGAATCTTCAACTATTTATCTGGAGTAAACATTTTTTTTAAAGTAAAACTGTACGGTTAAATCCATTATTTAAGTCTTTTCTTTAATACTTAAGGCTGCTCCTCATAGCGTTCGTGGGTTTGATTCCCACCCAGAATTTGGATATGATTAGTGGTTTGAAATCCTTTTTGTAGGACCTGTTTTAATTAGTTTTCTTGTAGACAAGATGTCTTAAGCGACAACTAAGCCAGTTGTGAAATTTTAAACATTTTTCACTCCGAGGTTTTTTTAGACTTCTACAAAGAATGTCTTGTTTTAGATATATGAATATCCATTGTATTTAGATATATGAACATCATAATATTTTATGTTATTCAAAGTATTTGTACTGTGCATTAGTATATGATGCTGAAATATTAAAATGGCGATATATTTTTAGGAACTTATACTTTAAAAAGTAATCTGATTTTATTCTTTAAAATACTTAGCTGGTTTTGCTAAATGTTTTCTATATCTATTCAGTTTATGGAACAGTTTTAGTTGTTCTTTGACGTTGATAATTAATGGCTTTACCCATATCTTTATAAACATTCAAAGATTCCAATCATTACTTAATTACTTCTATAAATAGCTGAACAATCTATTGTTTTCTTTTTAAATTAACCATCGACCTCGTTCCAGAAAATTGAACTTATGAAATCAGTGTTCATTTTCTTCATTAAAGATTAATTATTTTGAGTTAGGCAAGAAATGTTAACGAGATTTCGGCATTTCAATTGTTTTCTTGTGATAAAACTACTCGCTTATTATTTCAAAACAAAGTTCCCTCTGGCGTCATGAAGGAGGAAAAGTGATTAAAAGAATTTATTTTCGTGTTGATGTTAGGTCTATGGTAAGGAAATGAATATGTTCTCTGACATTTTAGAGGAAAAGAATATTTCCTAAGTACTCTTCTTTTATTCTTTAAGGAAAAATATTCTTGATATTTTTTCCTCCCTTCATCGAACACATTATTTACACTTTTGTATGATGAATAAACTATTTTTTTATATTCGATTCTGTATTCAGAGTGACATTTTTAGATTTATTGACGAACGAATATTTTAAAGTGTTGGCCAATATTTCAAATTATAAGAAAATGATTTGCCAATATTTTCTCTGGAATCATTAATCGTGAAACGAATGTAGTTGAATGCTTATAATTTTTGACTTCTTAATCCGTTTCTTCGAATATCGGAAAAAATTTCTGAAAAATATAAAAGCTGATCAGAAAATATAAATGTTAGTCTTTTAGTTTTTTTCTTTTTACTACCGAAATTTTAAACTGTAAAAGTCATTTATTTATTGAATAGATAAATTTCTCATTAATAAAGCCGACCTGGTATGAGAATGGTTCTAATCCTTAGTTTTACAATTCTTTGTTCGTTTCCCTTATCAAACGTAATTATTTTGACCGCTTTGAGCAGGGGTCGGCAAATACTTATAAGCGCGGAGCAAAATGAAATTTTCAAAATGTCTTTCGAGCCGGCGGACTAGACCGCGTACGCTGTGCACACGCGAATGTTTTGGGAGGAATATTTTCCCCGGCCCAAAAAATTTTTTTGACGAAAACACTAAGTATCATTTTAAAGCATTTGGACAAAGAAATTTGACAGTAATAATAAATCTTCTTACTTAGGTGTATATGCGAACAATTTGTGCCCTGTAAAATATGTCACGTAATTTTTAAAGAAATATGATCCAATATATTAAATTAATGGTCATTAAATAAATCAGTTAATGAAAGATTTTATTTTGATATTTATTTATATCTTAGCGATATAAATGATTTTATTTTGATCATACTTAAAAAATTTTATATTTATAGTACATTTTGTAAATATAGAGTTAATAGAATTATAAAAAGAAAAGACAAACGTTAAAATAGAATAGTTTTAGTTAATGCAAAACGTGAAATCTGGAATGTTCATTTGATATTATTTCTTCAAAATTTGAATCCAAATCACTTGTAGCAATCATTAATACAGAGTGTAGATTTTCGTCAGTAATTTGTGATCGATTTTTATATTTTTCGTGTAACTCATTAACGAAAAAGTTCTTTCACAAATATGTTGAATCAAATAAAACTAGGTATTTTTGAACATAGTTCAAAAAATGTTTGAAGTTTTCTGTATTCAAAGCACCGTAGAAAACACTCGACTTGTTTCAGTGAAAATTTTCTTTTAATAAATTATTTGACTGTAAGTCTATTAGTTCTAGTTTAATTTCAACCATAGCATCTTGCACGTCAAAATTGAAAGGTTGACTAATTAATGATTTTTCAATAATTTTGAAATCTTGAAATCCTCTTTGGAATTCAGAATGCAGGTCTTGTGTTATTGCACTATATTTAAGAAAATTGATATTTTTCAATGATTCTCGTCGTGATTGTAATGCAGGGAAATGATTTAGTAATTCTTATTAAAGTTTTCAGCAAATATATAAATTGAGTTTTATCACAAATCCTTTGATGTTTGAGTGCATATTGCAAGCGAATTGGTTTTTCTCTTGTAGATTTATATTTAGTTCATTCAAATATTTTTCAATATTTACTGAAAACGAAAAACCATGTAGCCATGCCTCATTTTGCAAATTAGGAAAAAATCAAAGTTTTTTTTTTTTTAATCGACAAGAATACTATTTCATCAAGTAAATATTGAAACCAGTCCAAAACTTTACCGATCCTAAGCATCGCACAGGAATTTCGTAAAAATCACTTTCAATTTCTTTCAAAAATTCAACTGACTGTCGATGATATAAGGCATTTCTCTGGATAAAATTCACAACTTTTGTCACAACAGTGAAGACGTGGTGATTCAATTTCAAGACTTTTCTACATAACGACACTTCTTGACGAATAATGCAGTGTAAAAATAATATATTCTGTTCCGGCTGCAACTTTTACTTTATCTCTGATTCGTTTTAGTAAACCCACATTTGTCCCTGTTAAACTAGGACAGCCATCCGTAATGATACTATTTTGTTCTAAGTTAAATTTACTTTAACTAAACACTCTTCAACAGCGATAAAGAAGTCTTCACCGGTAGTTGTATCTTTCATTGGATGCACACTAAGAAGTTCCTCGCTAATTTCATATTGTAAATACCTCGGATAAATATTAATACCGTATTTTCCTGTTTATAATCCACGGATTATGCGTTAGAAAAGTTCCGAACTTCGTTGTGCGTATTATACGCCGCCGCGATAATCTGATAAAAAAAATATTTTTCACCAGTAAAGCTTCTTACTTTAACTAAACACTCACGTCTTAGCACCATCTGTTATTTATAAAATAAATAACAGATGGCGCTACGACTCGGTTGACTTATTTTAACTATAGTTAACATTGTCCAATTACGTTTAAGAACGAATTCAGTTCCTTTGAACGATATTAAAATTCCAATTCATTAGCATCATTTCGCATTTTATCTTGACCTGAACTTTTTCGCTCTGAAAACATTCAAATTCGTTTGTTATAGTGAAGTGAAAATTAAGTTAATGAGCAAATTTTAACCTGAAAGCTATAGGGAAGGCAAAGGAAAAAAATGTCGTTAAACGTGTAATGTAATATAAAAAACAAAGCATGCGATGTACCAAAAAAAAAAAAAAAAAAAAAAATTGTATTCCATGCGCAGTTAGAAAATAATCCATTTCTTTCATTTAACTATTAACCAAACAAATATAGTTTATTTTTAAAATATATCTAACCTCGTTTTAAAAGTTATTAAAATCTAAAAATCGATAAGATTTACTAGAATCTTTTCGGATCTTGATCGATGTCGTGCAGTTGATCGCACTTTTCGTTGAGGTGGATTCAAATAGATCTTTATCACTATAAATATTTTTCTATAAAATTTACTAAAATTTTTAATCATAATATGTATTTTTTATTTTATTTGACACCAAATTATCTGCAGTATAAGTTTCTCGACTATTCGTCAGAAAAATTGCTGCGGATAATGCGACGCCTTTTTTTTTAGTTTGGAAAACGGGGCTTGCGGATAATACGCCGCTGCGGATTACAGTGAATGTAAAAAAATATTCGTACAGTACGACAATTGATTTAAAAGAGATCCGTTCATATAAAAATTATAAATTCCATTTTCATTCATAATAAATACATAATAGAGCCTATTTTCACTAGTTTCATGTGAAATTTACTCAAAAATAATTTTATACGTGAATAAATATTTACAAACCTGTAACAATCCAACATCTTGTGGTGTAAAAAGTATTCATACACTAAAAGAAATGCAAATTTTTTTAGTTATATTTTATAATTGGTTTAGCCATTAAGATGTAGGTAGTTGACGTCATCTTGTAAGTTACTTAAAAGGTTCTTCAGTGGAAATTTTAATGCAGTGAGACTCTAGAAATTCTGTAATGGGTCGTAAAAGTAAAGAGACAAGTGTTTCCGAAAGAGAACTGATTTTAAAGCTCCGTAAAAATGGTAAATCGTACAACAAGATTTCTGATCTGTTTGTTAGACTCCGTTCAACTGTGCAGTCAATCATAAAAAAAGTTTGCTGCCACTCTAACTGTTCAAAACAGTTCTCGTACTGGGCGACCATGTCTATTGACATCTGACACAGTTTTTGGTACGTTCATTAAAGAAGGATCCCAAAATAAGTGCTCCTACATTAACAACAGCTCTAAAAAACATGGGAACAGCAGTCTCCGTAAGCACTGCTCGAAATGCCTGCAGAAATTAAGGTTTCTATGGCTGTGTTGTGAGACGAAAATTCTTTGTTAGGGAGAAGAATAGGAAACTACGACTGTCTTTCGCTTAGCAATACGTTAATGAAAGTCCAGATTTCTGGAAAAAGATCATCTATGCAGACGAAAGTAAATATAACATATTTGGATCGGATGGGAGACGAATGGTTTTGAGAAAGCGCTATACAGAAATGCATCCTAAGAATTCAGTGCCAACAGTGAAACATGGGAGTGGAAGTCTGCGTGTATGAGTGCTTTTGGGGTGGGAAAATTAGTCTTTATTAAAGGCATTATGAATCCTCAACTTTATATTGACATTTTAAACAATAATTTAGTACCTAGTGCAATAAAAATGAGCTTGAATGGTGATTACATTTTCATGCATGATAACTACCCTAAGTACACAGCTCTAAACACAAGACTCTGGATACTATATAATAAATACCCCAAAGTTCATGAAATTTCTTCCTCAATCGCCGGACTTCAATCCCATCGAAAATCTATGGGATGTTCTTGATAAAAATATTAGATCCAGACATATTTCTAATAAAAATGATTTAGAATCAGCTCTTAATCAAGAATGGGACGCCATATCTAGCTCAATAACAGCAAAATTGGTGGAATCGATGCCAAAGAGACTCAAGGCAGTTATTCGAGCTAAAGGATATCCTACAAGGTATTGGCTGAAATATTATGATTGCATTGGCCAATATATTCCTGATGTACGCATATTTTTTTCACCACAAGATGTTGGATTGTTTCCGTTTTGTAAATATTTATTCATGTATAAATTTATTTTTGTATAAATTTCACATTAAACTAGTGAAAATATGTTCTATTATATATTTCTAATTAATTAACATGGGATTTATGTTTATAATTTTTACAAACGGATCTCTTTTAAATCAATTGTCGTACTGTACGAATACTTTTTACATTCACTGTATGTACAGGAAAATACGGGAACTAACTTGTGTCAATAATATCGGAAGACTCATTTAAAGCCAGAGAACAATATGTAAAATCAGCAATTTTTGTTCTTAGCTGATCAAGTAAATTTTCAGCAATATTTTCGATTCGTCGTACTATTCTTTTAGAAAGGCTTATATTTTCAAAAATGTTTCTTTTCAGGACAACATTTATCCGATACTTGAATCATGCATTGTTTAACAAATTTTGCTTCAGTAAAAGGTGTACAGAACTTAGCAATTTTGTGTGCAACAGCATAGCTTGCTGATGTGGTATATTTCTCGGTATTATTTTGTTTGGTAAAAATATTTTGTCATGTTTTCTGTAGCACTTTGAAGTTCTCTTAAAGAAAGTGATGCATATTTTGGTTGTTTTGATTTAAAATGCCTGTTTAAATTGTACACCTTGAAAACAGCAATTGTTTCCTGGCAAGCTAAACAAGTTTTTTTCTTGTCAATGTTTGTAAAAAGGTATTTTACCGTCATACTTCATTGAAATTTCTGCACTCCAAATCAACTTTTCTTTTTTCTAGATTGGCTCATTTTACAAAGGCCTAAAAAGTGTAATTTAATTATTACAATAAAATAAAACCAATGTTTTAAAATTTTACCTACAGAAAGTCCTTTTTCAATTTATTATTATATTTGCAAAATAACAAACACACACACATATTAATCTCAAAAGAAATGAGTAAGCGACACATATTTATACGTACACTACGCTCACAAATACTGTTGATTTCAATAATATCGCATATGAGAGATTAAAAAAATTGCATGCAGGATTTTTCAACGGGCCGGATAAAGAAAGTAAAAGGGCCGGCTTTTGCCCACCTTTGACTTAGAGTATATAGCCTAACAGTCTTAAACTGTTAGTTTTTTTTATAGCATTTATCACATATTGTCCGGCATAAACGCAAGACTCGCGTTTTTTTTTCAGTGTTTCGAAATTTGTTTTAAACTGTAATTTCCAATCAAATTAACTCTCTTGTTCAAAAAATGACCATAGAGCTACTAATCAGGTAAACAATCATTTGTGTTTATAAAAGTAGTTCGCCCAAATTATTTTAAGGAAGTTTAAAAAAAGGGAAAAATTGAATGAAATATGGTATCGGAAAACTTGTTTTATAGTATTTGTTTCAGACTGCTAATTTTTGATGCTTGCAAAACAATTGGCTGTGTTTAGATTTCAATCTTGAATGAAGGTCAAATTGCGTAGTCAACATCTGTGGAAATTGTGCTTGTGAAATGCTGAAATTTAACGATCTTTTAGCAAATGATATTTATCGGCTTAGCATATTCATTTCAAACTTTTCCTCTTGACTACTAACACGTAAGATTTAAAATTTTTGAATAATGAAACATGAGGAACAAACAAACAAAACAAGCAATTAAATTATTCTGAACATCAGTATGAAATATCATAAATTGCATTAATTTTTAAATTTATCTGAGTTCTGTCCATAACTTTGTGTAAATGAACTCAATTTTATAGTTGGTTTGATGCATTATATTGTGTTCATGTGCATTTTTTTCCACATATAAATTGTATTTTCATATTTCCGCTCATCTCAAATTGGTATTAATACCAATTAATTAGGATGAATAAATAATTTAGTATGTATTAGAACACAGTTATATAAATAATTATTAAACTAGAAATTCTCTCATTTTATTTCTTTGACAAATTCTGAATTCGTGATACTAGATTTAGGTGTTGAATGGTCTCCTGTTCAAATACAATTATATTTCTGCCGCATGGATGTCTGGAAAAAATAACTATTCTTAAAATTACAAAGTATGAAATTATGAAACAGAATTTATTTAAATATGCTTCTTGATTTCATTTAATTTATTTAAAAAAAATTCTTGCTGGGAATTTACTTATAAATTTATATACAATTGTTAAATTGCCATGTATACACTTGCTCACAAAAGTAAGTATACAACTCATAGCTTAAGTGAAAAAGATCTAGTTCTTAAATAAATATAAGAAAAATATTATTTTGGAGAGTGTTGTTTATAGCTTCTGGTTCAAGTCATAAAGTAATGAAAAATAAACCAAATCATTATATTTTAAAAAAAACTTTAAGAGAAATTTTGTTTAGATTCCTATTCTGAGTTGTCATCCACAAATTCAATTATGATGAGTCACTATCAGTCTTCGATGATTGTTGTGTTGTCCAGTATTCATCATTATACTCATCAGATTTAAAACGGAAATTCCAACATTTCAGATCGGCCATGAGTATTTAGACTTGAATGCAATAAAATCGTAATTTGTAATACTTTTATCAGTAGTTAAGTAAAATAAAATTCTACAAGGTGAAGAAACATTTTTATAATATTTTGAGATTTATCACTTTCTTTTTCTAAGGGTATATCAAATCAGCTTTCTCATTTACTAACTTGCTTTCGGTTCAACAGTTCGTGGGTTCGAATCTCACCTTGGGCATGGATGTTTGAAGTAGTTCGGAATCTTTTTAAGCCGTAGGTCCCGGTCTAATTAACCCTCGTGTGCAAAAAATGACCGTTGAGCGACAAACAAACTTCTCATTTACTAACACATATCGAACTACAAGAAACTACATTTTTTTTTCATTACCTTATTTCAAACTAGAGGTCCAGCTACGATTTGATCTTTTGTGCAAAAGTGACTCGACAGGAAAAAATGAAATAAAATAAACCCTTGACCATTTTTTATAAAATTTTTTAAAAGGGGTATTCTTTGTACTGCTACATAAAATTGTTTTATTTGAAAAGGGTATGGCATTAAAATTTAAGAGTTTATCGAGTGAGCTGTGACATTTAAAAATCTTAAAATGTTTTTGTTACATTCAAATATCAGTTCAATCCATTTCAGCTCCACCAGTGGACGAAAGGTCCTTAATAATTTCAAACATGGAAGTTGAAAGTATTTTTAATTCCAACTAAAATAACTCAAGCATTATGCCTAGATTTTGGTAATAGTTTCAAATAACTATGAAAGTCTAATATAACTAAATTATTATAAACATGGTTTGCTTTAACAATTTTTTAAAACTTCAATGTCATGTTGTCCCCAATATAGTCTGAAGTTGAGTTCGTTTTTCTTGAGTAATTCCATTGGAGAATTTTAAAACCTTAAATGCCCTTAAGGGGACAATTATTTTTTGATACTCACCAAAAAGAAGATAGGAAAATGGCAAAATTTTTGTAGATTTAGCGTGATCCAACTTGGCCCGCTGAGAGGCCTAGTATGTTACATCCCAGTTTTATTATTAAAGGTAACCTTTTTACTTCTAACTGTTAATATTAATTGTGCACGTCAATTTTTTGTATTTGGGTTCATTGATGTAATTTGCAAAACTCTTGTAAAAGGCGATCAAACTTTTTCTTGCAAACACTACTTACATTCTCTCAATCATCTACAATTTATCTCTCGAAGAATGGTTCCTTTTAAAGATCAAAACTGTCCGATTGCTGCTGAGAAATGTGAGAAATCAGAATTATTGTAAATATCACGTTAATTATCATTAAATTTGGTCTCTAGAATTTCTCAATTACAACCATTTTGGTTCCCATATTTTCTAGATCGTAATTCTTTCATTGTTAGATGAATTGCGCTTTATTGAAGATGTCAATCATTGCTGAAATATTTAACTTCAATTTTGATATAATCTATCATTGTAAAACAATTTAATTGAAATCAAACCTTTATTTTTTGTAAACTACATGTTTTCATTCTTTCATAAATAAATTTTAAAAGCTATTTTACCTTATGTAACATGTTAATTCAAATCTTTGACAGAATTCTTATTCTGAAAGCGTTTCATTGTTTGATAATTTTCAGATAGCAACACTTTGCAAATGTGTTTTTTGATCGAAAAATATATTTCCATTTAAATTTGTTTAAAATGTTTACATCTTTTTTGCATGGTTAGTGTTTGGAGATTTGGATTTTTGGTTGTGATAAGTGAAAAATCATTATAAATGTGTGGCACTATTCGGAGAGTTAATTCTCACCTGTAGAAATTTTAGAAATATGAACATAGTGGATTTTTTGCGATTTTTTTTTTCCTACATTTATATTTTTTATTTCAATAAAATGTGACCGACTAAGTTTCGGTTAATCTTTCTCTTATGTTTACTTAATGATTTATAGTTATATGTAAGACAAAATTATTTTTTTATTAAAATGTTTTAATCTTAAAAAAAAAAATTCATATGACAGTTATTGCAGAACGCTTAATTGTCTGTTGACAGTTATAGAAAATTGGAACATCAAAAAACTACAAATTAAATAAGAATAAAATGGTTTCATTTAGAGATTAAAATTCTTAGTTTATTTAACGCAGGAATCTTTAAATATACTAAACTCTCTTGTTAATTAGTGTAAATAAAGTTGCTTTTTTAAAAGAAAATTTTGAAAAATGAATAAAAGAAAGTAATCTATTTTATTGAATTTTTAATTTTTCATATTCTATTTTCATAACGTATTTTAAAATTTTACTTAAATTTCTTTTTAATGAGATTCATCAATCTGAATTTATTTTTAGTATTAAAAATATTTTTCAGTGAACGTTAGATCATTTTAAAGGAAGTTACTTTATTTTAATGCGCACATACTTAAATTTTCATTCGATCTAGCCTCACACGTAAATACCACGGTTCAAATTGCTTGCATACGTATAAGATATTTGAAAGCACTTTTCTTATCTCATCTTGTATATTTGAATCATGATCCTGAAGTCTGAATTTTATCAGTAAATCGATTGATTTTATCACAAATATTTGTAAAGTTCGTTTTTAAAATAGCAACTTAGTACATTTTAATGAATTTTGAAATATTAAATATAGAAACTTTATCTTGTAGGAAATAGATTTTTGTATGAATTTTTTATCAAGCTTAACAACTATCTTAATGAGTAATTTTTTTTCTCTCTTGTATAAAAAATGTTTTTGTGATTGTTATAAATGGCATGTCCAAAAACATTGACATTATGGAATCCGATTGTGGAACGATTACAAAACTAATGGTGGGTATCTATCATTACTTTAACAATAAATCTAAATCAATTTATATTAAAGAAACACTTGTAGGAGTCTTAGGATAATTTCCTACATAGTTCAACTTTAAAATCGCAGGTAAGCATTAGCTTAAACACATTTAATATTTTAAATATCAAATGATTAAATTTCAAGCGACTAAGTTTAATAAGCGAATTAATGGAAAGGCTTAAATAGTATAAAGATATCGGAGATTGTAATTTTTGTTTTCTGCAAGAGAATTTTAAAATTCTTTAGATGCCTCATGTTTGACAACATATCTACCTTAGAGACGGACAGAATCCTCTGGATGTATTGTCATTGCTCAAAGTTGCATATTTCTAGTCCTTCGAATGATTAGAAATTAACGCCTCATAAGGTAGCTAATGGCCTGTACCTGTAATCATATATTTGGATAAAGGCATGTGTAACAGCTATCTGCGTTAAAAATGAAATTTGAAGCCACATATTTCGCATATACACAAAAGTTCCAACAATGCTCAAAAAAGTTTTTGAAGTCACTGTTTTGATATTTAACCGTCACCGAATTAGATGTTCAGAGGCATTTGCTACATTGATTGCAATATATTTTACTAAATTTCTGTAACCATTTTCATTCTGAATGTACACCACTTGATAACAAAGCGTACATTCAGGAGCCTATTGAAATTACAGCTAAACTTTTATGAATAAATTTTGGTACTCAATGATCACACAAAAATTATTATGAAGACACTTTGGTCTAGACCAACGTTATTAACAAATTTTCAAAAGACAGTGTTGCATCTATTCTAATTTATTAATAATATTGGAATTATTTACAATGAGCGATTCACTTTAATTCTTGGTACATTGGCAACTCGATGCTATGTAAATATGATTGAGCAATTACTTTAAGGACATTTTTTATTAGTCTTGGGAATTATTTTATATAAGGAGAATGCTTGGCCTCATGTTACTTTTCATGTTGTATATCTGTATAAGAAATGTTTTCATC
The DNA here is from genome assembly GCA_030067965.1 of Latrodectus elegans. NCBI lineage: Eukaryota > Metazoa > Arthropoda > Arachnida > Araneae > Theridiidae > Latrodectus > Latrodectus elegans. The sequence goes on from CM057810.1 coordinate 77,338,058, forward strand.
GTCATAAGTCTGGAATCTACTACATTCGGAACGTCATTGGTTTATTGGAAATGCTAGCTACTGTTCGTATTGCATGTTACTACTGTTCGTATTGCATGTTACTACTGTTCGTATTGCATGTTACTACTGTTCGTATTGCATGTTACTACTGTTCGTATTGCATGTTACTACTGTTCGTATTGCATGTTACTACTGTTCGTATTGCATGTTACTACTGTTCGTATTGCATGTTACTACTGTTCGTATTACATGTAAAACCTTGTTGTGTATGGGAGATCTTCAGTTAACGTCTTTATTGTGATTACATAACAAAGCACGTAAGTGGAGATACTTCCATTTTTATGAGTTATATTCCATATTAAATTATGTTAATGTCATATGTATGAGCAAATCAGTAAATAAAATCATCAGTTAATAAAAGTTCTTATTTGTATGTATGAAAATAATACGTTACTATATTTTACTAATAAACAATATATTAACATATTGTCTTTTTTTTTTTTTTTTTAAGACATTTGGTATTCTTATTCTTAGTGTCAAATATTTGGAGTTGAGCATGAATATTTGTCAGTGTTCATCAAATCTTTAATTCCAAAATTGTCTCTCATAATATAATGGTTTATTCATTAGTAATATGTAATAAGGACGTTGAAACACATTATCTTCATTTGCTTTTAAATATGAGTTTTAAAGCTGAATTAGAATATTAACTGTTTTCTGTATTAAGATAAACAAAAATAATTTAATTGTTTTTTTTATTGGATAGTAATCAAAATAAACAATAACTAAATTAACAAAGGGCCCTTTTAAGCAGTAAAATACAATAATAAACATCGTGACGCCGACCGCCCTGTCTAGTGGTCAGAGTGCCTGACTGCGGATAGGGAGGTCCTGGGTTCGAATCCCGGTTCGAGCATGGATGTTCTCTATCTATCCTGTCTTTGTCCTTTCTGTATATGAATGAGGTATGAATGGTTGCCTACCATGTAAACGGGTCTCTATAGCATGTGTGAACTGAAGCAGTCGGACTTCACACCAAATACGGTTCAGTATGAAAAAGTTGAGCAGCGCACCCTATATTGTCAGCCTAGCTGGCACAAATAAATAAAATTATAAAAAAAAAAACGTGACCACAGCATTATAATGGATAATTTTAATTAGGTGCATGTGTAAAATCCCGACTAAGAAAGTTTCAATTTCGCCTAATCGTTTTATATTGCTCTTCAATGTATATTTAATGAGCATTGAAATATAAAGTATTTTAAATTCATTTTTAACGGCAGCAAAAAATCTATTTAAATGGAAAATCTGAACACATTGGCTATTGAAACTCCTTATGGTATTTATTGTCACGCCGACTGATGGCTGAGTGATTAGCGTTCCTGACTCCTGATCTGTGGGTCCCGGGCTCGAATCCTGGTTCAGGCATGGATGTTACTTTCCTTCTCTGCTCTCTGTGTGTTTCTCTGTCCTTTCTTCTGTGAAGATGCATGAATGTGGCTTACCCTATAAACTGGTTTGTGGTGGTATGGCGCGGGCAACGCTACTCGCCCCTGTGACTTGGTTCACAGGTGCCCGCTGGGTGACGACAAATGAGTAGCAGTTTCTGACCTTGTTGTGGCATAGGGTTCGTCACCCAAGTGCTCGCCGTTGGAAAAAAAATTGTCTCTACAAATACACCCCTAAGGGTATTTATCTGTTGGTCTAGGAGCCGTGGTCTGTTGGTCTAGGTTACTGCTCTTGCCTTCGGTTCAACAATACGTGGGTTCGAACCCCACCTTGGACATAGATGTTTGTAGTGGTTCAGAATCTACTTTAAATCGTAGCTCCCGGTTTATATAGCTCTTGTGTGCAAAATATAAGAAATGACAAACAAAACAACCAGGAAGTTTTCTTTAAGTAAACATGGTTTTCGTGGTCCCTGGGTACTCCAGTGATCTTTATACTGTCCTTGTTCTATTTCTCTTTCCTTCTACTTTCCTCAATCTTTTTTTCCCTTTGCGCTGTCGACAAAATCAAGTTTTCTGGTTTGCTCGTGCCCTACTTCATTACTCAGGGAGCTCTACCCTGTGTCTTTGCTTACATTGGTCTTTTATCACATATGTTTATCTGGTATGTGTCCCGTAAGAAAGAAATTGGATGTCCTAGGGTCCCTCAGCGTTCCCGTTGGCCTAGACTTCTCTGTAGATGTGTAGTTGGAGTGGAGCTCGCTCTCAATCAAGCGACTGGTACTATGTTAGGGGCAGCTTTTTGCCCTATATAGTGCTGTAGGCTACTATGACTATTCCTGCATTTTGGGTTGAGCGGCCAATAGGAATAAATTCTTCACTTTCTTTTGACTCCTAAAAATTTTGACCTTGATGAAGCTCTTGTTACAATCTGGCTATAAAAATGATAAATATTTAAATATTTTTCCAAAGTTCATTTTAATGCAAAGTCAGATGAAACAAATATCGCCATTCAAAATACTGAAACATATTAAAGCTACAATGGGAAAACCAAGAAGTGTTAAAAATGCAACACCAAGAAGGAGTTGCCAGAAAGTAAGGCAGGCAGCAAACCTGTGCACCACGTTGCTTGTGGATGGTGTTTCATTGGTGTCTGTTTTGTGGATCCCTGGTGTCTGGTATACCAGCCAAACACTAAACAATCGCATCATTAACAACGTCACTCCAAAAATTAACCAATAAAAATTTATTTACAGTTTAGTTTGTATTAATATTGTATTGCGTATTTGTTAATATTTTCATATTTGAAAATATAATCATGCTTAAAACGCCAAGAAATATTGCATATAATATTTTGATTTAAATACCAACAGCAAATATTGTTGAAGTATATTTGGAAGAGGAAAAAAAGGGAGGACAAAATTTAAATAACGTAAAATTTATTCCAATTGCCCTTGCAACTTATTTAAAATAAAATTAACAATATTTCTTTGAAATGAATTATTATAAACTATAAATAATAATTAAATTGGAAAATCATTTTATAAAAAATATTTTTGCTACAAATACTTATGTATTTGAATTACATTAAAAATCCTTATTTAAAAAATAATTACATTTTATTTCAGAGTCTGTTTGATAATATTTAAATAAAAATATAAATAAATTTATTATATTAAAGAGTTCAAGTATTTAATGCATTCATAAAAGTAATAATAAATATAACTATACTAAAGTATTCAAACTAAAGTTTCTTCAGTGTTTTAATTGCAATTTAAATTAAAAACGCTTCATTCAGTTAATTTTTATTAAATACTAAATATATTCAAAATATTTTTTGAATTTTAAAAAGCAATTTCAATGAGGAAGAATTAAATAAAATGAAAATAGTTTTTAAAAATCTTGTGAGATTTTACCAGATTATTGTTTTTTGAAATTAATAATTATTCAAATGAGATCTTTATTATATAGTTGAATTTTAAAATTTTTTATTAAAATAGTTATCATCATGTAGGGGGAGGGGGTTTTACAAGCACCTGTTATATATTGAAAAATATATAATTGAATAAATAAGTATATATTATAAAACAAAAAAATGAAATTCTAAAACATATGGACCAATTAAATTTAACTTGCTTTTAAAATATTCAATGATAAATTCTACATATTCCACAGAAAATTTGAATTCCATGTTCTTATATAAACAGCGTGAATCAAGTAAATATACACTTGTTGCTCCGTTGTGGATGAAAAAACTTTAAACATGCTGAATACTTCATTTGGTGGAAAGCTCCGCCTCAATTTGGTCATACGTGACGTCATTTCATGGATGGTTGGTGGATGGTCTGTGGACATCTGGTAGTCATCCACCGTGTTTGGGTGAAGGTGACCAGGTTTGCTGCCTGCCTAATAAAACTCGACAAACAGGGAGATACAGCAATGAACAGTAAAAAATGTGTGATTTGAAATTATACACATAATACAGAGCAAGAACAGGTTTGGGTCAGTAGGCTGTATGTCTACCGTGGACGGCAATACACGAAGCAACACGTCAAGGCACAGAGACATTGACAGTACGGATGGCGTCCTAAAGAATGACTCTTCATTCCCTGTCAACAATTTGCCAAAGTGCGTCTTCTGAAGGGAGTAGTGGCAGGATCTACAAATGACGTCCACTCATATCCCAAACTTGTTTGATTGGGGAGAGATCTGGCAAGCACGGTGGCCAATGATGCAGCTGTACACCTTGCAGGGCATGTTGGCTGATGTGTACAATGTGCGGTTGGGCGTTTTCTGCTGATAAAGGGTATTAGTCACTCCCTTAAGGTAGATGAGTGTCGTCAGCCGCAGCACATCATGCACGTGATATTGAGCTGTCATATTGCTGTGAATACGAATTAGATGTGACCTGAAATCATACGCAATGGTGCCCTAAACCATGATGCCGCATTGTTGAGAGGTGGGGCGTTTCACAATAACTGGAGAAGTGGACCTTCTCCACCTCAATGCCACAATCGAACACGGTGATTATCATTAAAGAATCAGAAGCATGACTCCTCAGAGATCTCGTGCTACTCCATCGCTCACCTCACTCGAATCCTGCACGATTCCAGACGTTGGCATCTATGCTGTGGGTCAATGGCAGTCTTCTTAAAGAATGCCACGAGCGCTGGCCACTCGCAGCCGATTGACGGCAAATGGTTCTGCTTGATATGGGAGTATATAGAATGTTTTGCATGTGCTGCAGAATTTCAGTAGACGTGCTTTGCGGTGCAGCTCCCACCTCCATCTGGCAAATGTTCCACAGTTCCTTGTTCCAACCATCTTCGCCTCAGCTAGTGCGCTGTGGACAATAATGGCAAATAAAAGTTTCTAGATCAAGGGGGCTGATTTTTCTTATTTTTGCTCAGTCTTATTAAGAATAAACACAAGATTTGTAAAATCCTATTTCTTAACGTTTTTTAAGAATGTAATTACACAACTTATTCTGTATTATTGTTATAAAATAGTTTAAATTGTATTTCATTTCTCAATTTTTTTTATTTTTTAGTTGTCACTGGTTCTACAGATGGTATTGGCAAAGCTTATGCTAAAGCAGTAAGTGTGAACATGTATATTTTCATAAATAAAATATTTATCGTGTAAAATAAAATTTCATTTTTATGACAGTGAATTCATTTTTAGCTAGCAAAAAAAGGATTTAATATCGTTTTGATTAGCCGGAGTCCAGAAAAACTTGAAACTGTTGCAAAAGAAATCGGTATGGTGTTTGAACTGTTATGTATTGACCTTTTTCTTTATTCAAAAAATATATTTTTATATTTTTATTTTCATCTATGATCATTGATATTTAGACAACAGTTTTGTTATTAATACTTTCGAATAAAATGTTTTAATAGTTTTCTCATAAAAAAAAAATTCTTGCTTCACAACAATGTAAATAGTTCAAGAACTTTGTTTAATATTTAGGCATTTTCTTTTTTAAAATGTTAACTTCTCAACTATTATAGTAATTCTTTTTTGTTATTCACATCATATTTTGTTATTCTGTATTACTTTTAGAAAATTCTTATCCTGTGAAGACAAAGACCATTGCAGTTGATTTCACTGGTGATGTAACTATATACGATACCATTCGCAAAGGAATTGATAGTTTGGACATAGGCGTTCTAGGTAATGCCAGTTTTTTACAATGAAAGTTATTTTAATTATTTTTCTCTTTCAATAAGTTTATGCTAATTTAAAATCAAACAATTTAGCATAATATAAAATGGGGATGTGTTATTAATATAAAAAGTAAATTAGAAGGGAAAATCTTGGATATATTTCTTTGTTTAAAAATATTTCAAAATAGGATTTTTCCACTAACTTTTGCATAAAGTTATTGCCCTATATATAGTAATTATTATTTTCTTTTCAATATTTGTGTCAACAAAATATTTGATAAATACTATTTATTATTCAATAAGAAACTACCTTGTAGCGAGGCATTAATCTCATTTTTGTGTTAAATGTAATGTGTTTTTCTGTATATAATCTGCAGATTATGTGTCAAAAATATTTCGAATTTTGCTGTGCATATTATATGTGTGCCACCGCGGATATCTGATACAAACCATTCTCCATCCGAAAAGCTTATAATAAAGTTTTGGAAGAAATTCCGTTTAGTTTCATAAAATAATAGATCTCGCCACAACTCGGTTGACTTATTTTAACTATAGTCAGCATTGTCCAATTACGTTCAAAAACAAATTCAGTTCCTTGGAACAATGTTACAGTTACAATAGGTTCAAGCATTTTCACTTTCTATCTTATTAACCTCAGTTGTTCGCTCTGGAGATGTTCAGTTATATCATATGCTAGGCACAGTTCGTCGTAGACAGGACCTTGTGCCACTAAACTTCACACAATTAATCTGGAGACGTTCAGATTCGTATATTGTCAAGTGGAAGCGAAAACGCTTAAATTACACAACAAATTTTAAACCAAAAGCTATAGAGCAGGCAAATAAAAAATAAATGATGACTAACTCGTTAATGTAAAGTGACAAATATGCGCGGTACAAAAGAAAAAAATGTATTCAATGCACTGTTCGAAAATATCAATTTCTTTGATTTAATTATTAACGAAAGTAATATTTTATTTTTAAAGTATGTCTAACCTCATTTTAAAAGTTATTAAGAACTAAAAATCGATAAGTTTTATTGGAATCTTATCAGATCTTGATCCAAATATTGTATGTTCAACAGATGAAAAACCATGCTGCTCTTTCATCTCAGTTTATCGCACTTTGCATTGAAGTGTATTCAAACATGTCTTTTCATAAAATATATTTTTAATCATACTGTGTACTTTTTATTTTTCTTAGCACCACATTAAATGCAGTATTCGAATATTCGCCGAAAAAATTGCAGCGGATTATACAATGCTCATTTTCTTTTATTCAAAAAAAGTTCTTGCAGATTATATACAGGAAAATGTAATTAAGTAATTCTTTCATTAAAATGTATATTTTTTAAAATTATTGCAATGTTACATTTATTATTTTATTTTAGTTAATAATGTTGGAATGAGCTATAAGTATGCAGAATACCTGACTAAAATTCCGGAAGGAGAAAAAGTATCGTACTTTTTCATTATACATATTTGAATTTCAATTAAAGTATGTCCATTTTAACATTATTGAAAAAAAAGTAGCAAACCATTTTTATGTGTATCTAGAAATAAAGTTTTTGTGTCAATTTATATTAAGGTTAAATAATAAATTTAATTTTGAATTAAGCTTTTTGTTATAATTAGTATTGTTTATGATATTTTTATAAGTTATTGATGAAAGCTATTAAAAAAATTTCATTTAAGAAATTTCACTTTCAGTATCTTGGATTAATGTTTTAACATTAATCAAAGATACTGAAACTGGAATTTTTTAAATGAAATTTTTAACTTGTTTAATGATGAAAAATTAAGAAAATACATGAGAATAATATTTTGGCTGTAATTGTATCCTACTTGTGAATATTTATAGTGATTTTGAATCTACTTTAAATTATAAGTCCAGTCAGATTACCTTTCATTGAAAAAGATATCTTTAAAACAACAAACCAAATTAATATTTTATAAACATTTTTTTTTTTTGCAATGTGATATTATGAAATTTAAATTTAGCACATTAATATTGACATAACATTATGTACTGTTTCTTCTTTTGATATTATCATACTAATTTTTTTTTGATTTCAGTTTAGTGATGACATTATCAAAGCAAATATTACGTCGTGTACTAGAGTAAGTTAGTTTTTTCTTAGAAGTGTTTCGAATATTAGTTTTTTTTTTTTTACACACATATATCTATGTGTATGAGTATAATGTGTAGTTGTTGCAATGGTTTCCCAATAATGTAAGAATAACAATGCATTGACATCTACATTTTAATAACTGCAATATTATTTTTAAAATTTTGCATACATAATATCAAATTATACAATTAAAATTTTATAGTAGAACTTGTGATCGCAAAATTGATTTTATAACTTGACATGAAATTCTTGATAGTATCTGAGGTTGTTAGTAAGAATGGATTTCGTTAAATAATACAATGGTACTATAAAGGTCTTGGGCTCAAACAATAATGAGAGTTCTCTAAAATAATGTCTAATTAATACATGTATATTTTTTGTGAGATAAATTTGTAAACAATAAGTGCCTAAAATATATGCCAATATAAATTATTTTCAAATTTATCTCTAAAATATAATTTAATTAGAACATTTATCAAGTTGCACACAAAATTAAATGCACTTATCAATCAATTATTACTAAATGTTATAGAGTTAAATGTTAATATTAGCAGCTGTTATATAAAAATAATTTAAAAATTTCATTGTTCTTAACTTAAAATTTCTTTTTTCTAAATGTGTTGAAAATTTATTTTAACTGTTGTCTATCTGCTCATTCAAAAATAAATATTGGAGAATAGCGGATAATATTTATTGTTAGTTCGTATGTGCATGCAAATTCTTTATCAATATAACTACATAATTTGTTTTTTATTGATGTGTTACCAATATTACTGCTTTGATCATCTTGTTCAATAGTGAGTTCTTCTCCCACCTTTTATGTACTAAGTTGGTAGCCAAATAGTTACCAACTCAGCTTATTAAATAGCTCTATCCTCCGATTCCTCAGTTTATGGTTTTATTTTTCACCTTGAATATGTATGTTTGTAGTAGTTTGGAATCCATTTTAAACAATAGGTCTCAAACTAAATCCGTTTTTATGTTCATGTTTTACATGGTTCAGGGAACATTTTAAACTGTAGACCCTTTAACAAATTTGGTTTTATGCTTAAAAAGTTAATTGTATAGTAGCCAATCAATTAATTTTATTTTCAACTCAAGCATTTTGACAATTTGAAAATGCCAATTAAAATTATAACATTGTCTGACAAAAACACTGTTATACAAATTGTAAGAAAGTGAAAAGCATCCAATGTTAATTAAATTGCTGACTTTATGTAGGATGTAAAATATTAGGTATACAATAACATAAACATAATCTAAGGTTTACAAATATTTTATACAATATTGAATTTCTTTTCAGTATTTTATCTATTTACATGGCATTATTTCCCATCCTAATTTTTTAACTTAAAGTATTAAAATATTCATTGGTTTCTTTAATTGTTTCATTTGTCTCAAGATACCAGTGACAATTGGAAGATAGACAAGAATATTTTTAGGTATGTGAATTTTAAAAATTAGCATTGATGATCATTCCCAAATGTGTTGGCAGTGTACTGAACAATTGTGGTTCCCACAATACTTACCTCTAAATAAAACATTAATCCTCACTGAAAAATTATCTAACTTATTGCAATTCAAATACCAGAAAGGTATTATTTTAAGAATTTTAGAAATGTCAGAAATAAAACTCAAATTGGCCTTATCCAAACTGCTCAGAGAATCTGAGTATTTGAATTTTAGTAGAAATTATCTACTTTTATCTTCTCTCTGTTTCCCATTGGACTTTTTGAATTTAAATGTAGATTTTGATTTTTTTTATACAAAGAGTGCTAAGAATAAAATGATTGACTCACAATTAAGATCTTTTACAATGGAGACTATTGAGGTTTGTTTTCAGGAAAATTAATAGTTATGTGTCCTCTCTGATGGCTCTATGTTGAAAGGGACATACAGTAGTGGATCAGGTATCCAATGAGCTTTTTAATTTATCAACTTGATCTCTTACTACTTTTTTTAATGGTGAAATTGAAGCTCTTACATTGGCTATTCAACTATCGATTTGCGACCACTCCTCTGTAAGAGTTGTCAGATTCTAAAGTCACATTTCAAGTTTTTTTGAATAATCAAAATATGTGTCTCAAAGAATTTTAGAATTACTTGCTTAAAGCACTTGAACACAGAATTTCATTCCAATGGATTCTTGCTCATTGTGGAATTAGAGTCAATGAAAAAGCTGATGAACTGGTTAAGAACAAGTCCTTAATACACAAGCTGTCCTCTTCCTTTTCAAACGACTAAAATGTTAATAAACCTGACCCTTAGAAAAACTCTTATACAGGGTATAATTCAGTGTGGGTAGAATAAGATATGGAAGATTTAGGGAGGAGACAGCTGTTCCAAGAAAGACTGCAGTGGCTCTATTTAGGACTGACGACATGAATGCTTACAGAAGTAACTCTATTAAATTAGTGTGTTGGATTCCCCAAACTTTGTTTTGGGTGACTCTAATCAACCAATGTTTTTTGAATATTTCAATAATCATACTTTCTCACTATGAGGACATTGTCAAGAAATATTGGAGGGCCTACTAACTAAAGACTTAAGCTCACCAATGTTTAACATTTGTAAAATGAATAAATCTGAAGTGCTCAAGTCTTTTAAGATTTCCAAGCTTGTTTATATTTGAGCTGAATAAATCCATAAATATTGTTAGTAAAGGAGAAAAAGCAAAAATTAAAACTATATTGAATAAATAAAAAGTGACAGTTGTATTTACTCTATCACAGGTTTATTGATTATTCATAACACAGTGAATTTTATTGTAATATCTATTTCTTCTTAATTTCTCTAAATATATTCAGTATATATTAATTTCTCTGTGTAAAATGAATTCTTGTTATAAAATTTACTACCTATAATTTTAAATTCAAATAATATTTAAGTTAATAAAACTTTATTATTACAATAGATGTTTATTTTTATAACCAAAATTAAAGTATATACACCTTGAACCTAAGTATAGTAGAATATATTATTCAAAAGAAATCAGATTTTACATTTTTGAGTAATAGAACATTTTCAATATTTAATTATTGATAGTTCAAATGAATTGCCAGTATGTTTTAAAGTTAGGAATTGCTTGCAGTTAAAATTTCACATAATTATGTCTAACTTCTAATTTTATTTTAGATGACAATGATGGTATTACCTGTTATGGAACATGCAGGAAAAGGTGTAATTTTGAATGTTTCTTCTCTAAGTGCCTTATCACCTGTTCCTCTTTTGAGTATATATAGTGCCTGTAAGGTAAGCAAAGTTTTCATTTAACTTTCACAATTTTAAGTTAAAATTGAGTATCTGTGTAAGCTTTGACTAAATAGATTAACAATAAAATAACACTATTTATTTTATTTTTTTATTGAATTGTATTATTTCAGATTAGCCATATTTTAAAATTTCAATTTTTGCAAGTTTCAGTCAAAGCTTGGATTGTAAAATTATGTCAAAATAAAAAACTAATTATGTCAAAGTGATAAACTAATTATATCAATGATGTAATAAACAATAATACTTTAATTTTGTAAATTATGCTGTCATGTCCAATTTTTACTCTGTTCAATTTCAATTATATAAGAAATATTAATGTTTTTTTATAATGTTACAAAAAAATTCACAATTTTTATATATTTTAAAAAAACAGGAGAAAAGAATATTTAAAAATGGTATATGTGAAATATATAACTTTTGGCAGTGCTTAACTTAATATATGGTTTTGTATTAGTTCTTTTTTGCTTTGTTTGACCCATTTTTATGGAATTGGGGAAATTTTTCCTTATCTCGATTTGAAAGCCATATTTTTCAATTTTAGCCTTTAAAGGATGGGATTGAAACAATTGAATGTATGTGTAACTAACATATTTATAGACATCAAAATTCTCCAGAGAACTAAAGTAAATAAAAATTTTAAAATGGTAACTTTTGTGAACTTTTGTAGGCAAAGTTTTAATATTTTTTGATTTATTCATGTTTTATAACAAAATTATAAAAGATAATAATTTAGATGTGGAGTTTAAAATAGCAGCCTATGAGTATTAGATATTTGTTATTATTTAAATTAATAATTTAAATGTTAATAATATATTAAAGTTTATAAATATTAAGTATTTTGTACTATTTAAATATGTTTGTGTTGAATAATTTTCATAAAATATTTCCCATAATCATTTTAGTGATAAGAATATAAAAAAAAGAAATTTGTAATGTATTATTTAAACAGTATACTAAATCTGAGGTTTTTTTATTTACTGCTTGGTATTTAAATAGTTTTCTTGCATACATGCAAGTTAATATTTTTTCTTTCTGTTGTTGCTTATCCCCCCTGGTTTAGAATAAACTAAACCAGGTCCAAGAGATCAAGTCGCGACATTAGCCAGAAGATCCTATCCCCCTGATTCAACAGCTGCCCCACAGAGTCACCAATACATTCTAAGATATGAGAAGAAAAGGCGGAGGCTGAACATTGGCAGACAGCATAAGTCTTCAAACCACTACTGAACCTTAAACTTCTTATGTAGCCAGACCTAAGTCTAGATAGTGTTGTTTGCTGAAGTCTTGAACCGGTACATTGTAGGGAAAGACCAGGGCACCCAGCGGCATACCAAGCATGCCGAGGTGGAATCTTTCTAGTGTCATTTATACCAGTTAGAAATAACGAGTGGATCTCTGAGATTCAAAGTTCTTTGGAAGGAGGAGTGGGGAGTCCGCAGCCCTCACCAGCAAACAAATCAGCAAATTCGTTTCCGTAAACCCCAACATGCAAGGGAATTCACTGTAGACACCACTTTGGTTCAATGCAGCCAATTTAAGAACAATATCCGGCCCCAATTTATCAAGAATATTAGGCCAATTCTTTAAGTACTGGATGGAGTTCTTGCTATCAGTCAATATCCAAACATCATCCGCGTCAGCTTCTAGAGCCAGATTCAATGCCTCCTGGATAGTGACGAGCTCAGAGCGAAAAACTGTACTGTAGTCAGGATTTCTAAAACTATATCGATGTTCTCCAACACTTGTCTTCATAAGAACACCACTGCTTGCTCTACCTGCATCTGATCGGCTTCCATCAGTGTAAAGAACAAGGACCTGAGAAGGGATATCATTTATAACCTCAAGGGAGAGCTGGCGCAGCATTTCTGGGTGTTCATTCTGCTTAACAAAATTCATCTTCAGGTCTTCATTAAAAACAATATTACTAAGAGTAGTGGTAGGTGTCAGAAAATTAAAAGGAGTACAGGGCTCTACCTCAATGTCCACCAAAGCCTGTTTCCACATAAAACCAAGAAGGCTATCCTTTTCAGCCTCTGATTGTTTGTCCAATTTGAAAGGAAAACTGACATTCTATTGTAGGGTCCGAAACTCTTAAGTGATACATTGTACTTTGCACAATTTGCCCTTCTTCGCAGGGATAAGGGCTTGAGATCAGCCTCATAAAGAACTATATCACTGGGACAACAATGCCTAAGACCAGTGGTAATTCTGCCAGTGCTAAGCTGTATTTTCTCTAACTTATTCAGATTAGAAGCTGCCGCGACCTGATAGATCTGGTAGTCGTACTAAAGTACTGGTCTTATGAGTGCAGTATAAGTAATTTTGAGAGCTTTAGCATTCGCTCCCCAATCCCTACCGGATATATATTTAAGAAGTTGCAGTCTCTTACAACCTCTCTCCCATAGTTTATGGATGTGTTTACTGCAATTAATTTCCATATCCAAAATGAACCTCATAAGTGGGGGTCTTGGTAGACTGAAGCAATTGTTCATTAAAAAAATCTTTAGTTGGTAACTAAACAGATGTCTATTAGTTGTAAAAAGACAACTTAGGGATTTGGAAGTATTAAAGTTAAGTTTAGGCTCCTTTGTAAAGCACTGTAATCTACTCAAGGCACCAGCAAGAGAATTTTCTAGATGAGATAAATCTGAATCGTGATCCCAGAGCACAATATCATCAGCAAAAATGTCTATTTGACATGGAGGCACTACTTTTTCAATTCCAGCCATGTACAGTAAAAAAAGAGTGGGGTTCAGTACTGACCCCTGTGGAATTCCCTGATAAGTCCTATAAATCCCAGAAATACTGTTTTGATATTTAACTCTAAAAGAAGGGTTGTTCATAAAATTAGAGATCCAAGATAGGGCACGACCCCTAATATCAAACTCAGAGTAACATTTTGCCAAGAGCTTGTTCTTCCAAACCCTGTCAAAGGCTTTACTGAGATCAAGGAAGGCTGCCATAGTGTGCCTGGTGGGTTTTAAATTATGTGCATCTCTGACCCTCATTGAACGAAGTAAAGTGCTTGATCAATTGTACTGTGACCCTTACGGAAAGCATATTGCTCTGAGAACAGCAAGTTATGATTCATAAGGTGGAAGGTTACTCTTCTCAAGATGATTCATTCCAAGAGTTTACAAGTAATGCACATGAGGGAAATTGGGCGATAACTTTCCATGCAACTAGTATCTTTATTGGGCTTACGTATGGGAATGATAAATGCCATTTTCCTCTGCTAAGGCAGTCTGCTCAATTTCCAAGTAAGTTGAAAATGTGTAATTCTTCTAAGATTTTGTTTTCCCAGGTTGAACAAAAACTATCCATGTATGCCATCTGGACCAGGGGATTTCCCGACATTAATTTGCTTAACAGCAAAAAGCAATTCAGAAAAAGTTATAGGGTTGTTGAAGAGATGGTGGTTACTAGCAGGCATATGGCAAGAACTGACAAGTTTTCTGGTCCGTTTGCCAAACTTTCTGTCTTCTTTGTTAAAAAACCAGCCTGCTCTCATTAGAATAATAATGACCCAGTGCCTCAGCAGTTTCTTGATCATTTACTGTAGGGACACCATTGGCATTAATAACAGAATTTGTAGTCTTTTCCTGTGGTTGTTTTTATCCAGTTTTTTTAACAAGTTTCCAAATCTTAGTATATTAGGAGTATAGTCCTAATACTATCCTTAGTATAGTCCAAACTCCTACACAGATCCCGCCAACTATTACTTTTTATAGAGTCATACTCCCTTTTGATATCTGCATTCAATTTATTTTGTTTAATTTGTGCATCTGTGCTTAAGTTACCATAGTGGTTTGACAGCAAATGTTGTCATTACGATTGCAATTCAAGCAAGATCTCAGAATCGTGGGCAAAAATAAGTTTTCTTTTCTTATGTTTGCCGCTTGGGATAGAAGTCTTAGCTGCCATAAACAAGTTATGCCTAAAAAAAGACCATTCACTTTCAAAATCTTTTTCTTTCTTATAGGTATATGTAAATTACTTTACCAGAGCTATTGAAGATGAATACAAGTCTAAAGGAATAATTATTCAGGTAAATTATTGTATTTTCTTCAGTTCTATGTAATGCAGTTTTTTAAATATTGATAATTTAAGAACAGAATGGTATTGGTAATTTAAGAACAGTATTAAAAATTTGTAATGATAAACTAAGAAATTTACAGTTTTCGTTTTTCAGCTTTCATATTCTTTTCAGTGCTATCAAGTATTTATTATAAAAAATTATAATTATTAAATGAACTTACATTACTTAGTATTTTTATATAATGATATAAATAGCTTATAAATTTTGTATAATAAATTTTATTTTCTGAATCAACACTTGTCTGAGAGTATCTTGAATTGCATACTAAACTGAAACAAAAATTTTTATTTTTAAAACTTAGTTACATAATTTATTTTTTTAGAAGTTTAATTTATAGTATTTTATTTAAATTAATTTATTTTTGTGTATTATCTATTATTTTTATATAATTATTGTAATAGGCAATTTACTTAAATTGTTTTTAGTTTTAAAATAGAAAAGTTGCTATTTTATAAGCAAATAGTATCTTTATTTTTTAAATGTATGTGTTAGTTATAACAGTCAAACATTAAACTGCTTTAAAATATTTTTTCATTAGTTTTAATTAGCAATGGCTTATGAATTTTTCAGTTATGATTTTGTTTGTAATTATGTTAAATGTTGAGGGATTACAAAATATATCTAAATATCGATTAAATGCATTCTTAATTATATGCAAAGGACATTTATTGATTAAATAAAAATAAAAGGAAACACTCATAATTTAAACTTAAACATTTAACAAATAAAAATTAAAATAATTCCATTAACAAATATAAATTCTAACAAAAAAAAATCATGGCAAACCTTTAAAATTTTAATTAAATTTAAAAAATTTATGAGACAAATTAGTCTCTCCTAAAATTTGTAATTTTAAATTATTTTGTGGGAAATTTAGAATTTTTTAAAAAAAATCTTTTAATTTATTTATAGTTATTTTTTTAAAATTTTTATTTTTGAAAATATAAGTTACATTTTTTAAAAATTATTTTTATATAATTATATTTGTAGTGATTTTAATAATAATTGAATGTTAATAATTTAATAATAATTTTAATAATGTGCTCTATTAAAATTCTTAATTTTTTTTTCAATTAATATTTCTATGATTGCTGATTTACATCAAAGTAATTTTAATATTGCTTATGTTCTTTTTTTTCTTTTTTGAGTAATGAGCTATCTTGATGGAAATTTGTAAAGCAATTCTTAATTGATAAATCATAAGAAAAAAATATTATCAGTATCTCTAAATAAGTTTGGGACCACCCTTTTTATTTTTAAAATTTATAATACTAAAAATAATTTAACAAAAATTCAGTAAATACAGAAACTATTTTTGATGCTTTTATATTTACAGCCAAACATTAATTTGTAGCTGTAAGATTTATTTTAAGAAATTAAAATCTGAACAATTTCTCTTTAATGTATATTACATTTTATTTAAAATATTTTCGCATATATAGATTAACTATGCTGTTGTTTTCAAAATGAATCTAATTTGTTGAAAAAAAGCTTGATTACAATTTCCATTTCTTCCTCAATATATCTCAATTTTTTATTTTTATAATCTTATTTGGTAAAATGAACATACGTTTAACTCACTACTACAAACATTTGCGAATTCAGCTATTTAATTTAGAGCATTGTAGTTTTTCAAATGTGTAAAACTCGATGTAGTTTGAAATTTTATGTCGCACAAAAAATATATATATTATTGACTGTTTTTGTTATAGCTCATTACTTTTTATTTGCTTATATTATTTAACATTTCTGAAAATTTCCGCAACTTTTAAATTTGAATTCAGGCTCGAGGTTGAACTAAAATATTTTATTTCATAAACTATATTTTACTTTTATCATGCCAAACTGCATCTGTGATTTTGAAGAAATTACTATTTAGTAAGAAACATAATTAAAATATAGATTCACTATATTTCTCAGATTGTGTTTTGAAATAATCATATTAATGAACATGGCTATAATAAGTGCTTTCTTTCTTAAAACCGATAATTTATAGTATGGAATAAGTATTTAAAAAGCATGAGGTTCTTTATGAATTGAAAATTTTTCACTTAATTTGCTGTAAAATATTTTTAGAAAAATACTTTTCCAAAATTTTTTCATCCTTTTTTAATAAAATTGGTATATATGTAAATATTGCTTTTAACTGTGCTAAGAATAATTTTAAAATGTTGTTTTGCTGTTGGTATGTCTTGTAATATATAGTGATTTATCACTCATAATTTTGGTTTCAAATTTTGTTTATTTAGTTGATTAAAGTTTAATGATAGAAATGAGAAACTGATCATTGATTTTATGTTTATATTTATCTTAATTTTTTAATTAATCCTTTAATATTTATATATGTCTTTGCATATGATTTAAATAATATAAAAATTTTTTATTAATTAATAATTTATCAAATGAGAAAACAGTGTCTAACTTTAGAGTGATTGTTTATTCATTTGTTACAATGTTTTATTCCATAGTTCAAGCATATATTTAAAAAGTAAATTAGAAATACATATATAGTTCTATTAATACATTGTAATTGAATTCTCATTTTTTAAAATCAATAATTAAAATTTTTTAAAAGCTTTTTTATTCTCTTGTTTTTATTAGTTAATGTATTTCAAGCAGTTAATTCTTCCTTAGGACTTGTATCACATTAAAAAATTTCTTTTCTATAGGCTGTGGTGCCTGGCTTTGTATCAACAAACATGTCTAAAATGAGACCTAGCTTCTCAACTTGTACGCCTGATGCTTTTGCAAAATGGGCTCTAAAAACTGTAGGTGTGGAAACTCAAACTTTTGGATACCCTGTCCATAAATTACAGGTATGTAAAAATATTATAAGATATAGAATATTTTTTAAATGGTGAGAATAGAAAAATTATAAAATACTATAAATTCACATAAATCTACATTAATTTTAGAGAACAAATAAATAATTTTCATGAGTTTTTCAAATAGCCTCACTTCCAAAAGTTAAGCATGGAGAGAAAAATGCTAATTTTTGCTAGCCAATCAGAACTAAAGAGGATGAAAATCGCTGCAGAGGTAGACGGAAGTATGCAAATATGTTAGGTAAAACCCAATCACGATTTCAAGTCAAGAAACATGCAAAAAGAGCAGTCTTATAGGATATCAGCTTTATGACAGGTTACAAAAATTGATTGTAAGTGCAGATAGAAAGCGTTTAAAACTTTCATAGAATTTATTTTGAAGACATAAGTTTTTCTATGACTTCCAAAAGATGAATGGAAAGTTCTGAACGCTGGCGTGCTGTTTGGCACATTGAAGCAGGTCAGTCGATCTCAGATGTCGCTCTTTTCTTCTGAGTTCATCATTCTGTAATTTCACGTTTATGGAAACGATTCCAAACCACACAGACATGTCCGAAGGCCTATAGCCGGTTGCCCAAGGGTTACAAACCCCACGGAAGATCGATATATTGCGATTTATTTGAGCGGAATCCCAGAACGACCTCCGCAGATATGACATCTATGGTTACAGCATCCATTGGAAAGGTGCTATCTGCAGCTACTGTACGCTGAAGATTACATATAAGTGGGCTGTACACTCGGGTACCTCAAGTTTGTCTTTGTCTATCTGTCCAATAAAGAGGGGTATGATTTAAGTGGTGCCGGGAACATGTCAATTAGACTGTGTCTGACTGGAGCACCGTCATGTTTACTGATCAGACAAGATTTGCTCTTGTGCCAGATGACAAGCATATAAGGATAGGGCATGAACAAGGAACACACAATCAGCCCCAAAAAATCATGCATTCTGAGGCAAAAGCATTATGGTGAGGGCAGGGATTTCATTAGGATGCTGCACTGACCTGCACATCTTTAAATGGGGTTCTGTGACGTCTGTCAAGTTTCGAGATGAAGTTCTAGAACCCATTGTGAGATTGTACTCTGCAACAGTTTGCCTTATTTTTGTTTTAATGGATGATAGCGTACATCACCATAGAGCTGACATCGTCTGATTACCTGGAGAGTGAAGGGATTACGCATATGGCATGGCCAGCATATTCACCTGATCTTAATCCCACTGTAAATCTTTGCAGTGCTCTCGGCCATGTTATATCTTTACATTTCCCACCTCCAGCCACTCTTATTGAGCTGGAAACTGCTCTACAAGAAAAATGGCTATTGCTTAATTCTGCTGTGGTTGACCACCTAATTGAAAGCATGGTCACAAGGTGCAAACTTTGTATACAGATGAGGGTGATCATATAGACTATTAATTTTCTTTTTTTCATTTTATGCGATTTATTTTCACTTTATACACAATTCTGCTTAAATCTCCAGTATGCCATTATCTGATTACTTACAAAAATTTAATATTGTTTTCATTTCTGTATATAATTATTGATTTTATTTTATGCTTAAATTTATATGCTTGCCAAATTTTGTGTCAATCAAAGCAGTGCTTATTGATTATTTTGCATTTTACATCTTCGTGCTTAACATTTGGAAGTGAGTGTATATAGGCTGTTTTCACACTCAAGTGTTTACAGTGTAAAATGTGTAGTGTTTAAATTATATGTTTATATACAGCTGCAAATCATGTAAATAAAAGGCCATATTAACTATGGTTCAAATATAAAAGATGTTTCAATAAAAGTTTGTTTTATAACTATCTGAGGTTAATTTATCATGAATTTGTTTCCATTAATAGAGGCAATTAAAAATTTTTAATAAAAGTTGAAGTTCTGTTAAAATTGCTTAAAAAATACATTGTAGAGCTCAATATGTTCAAATTTCAATTTAACACTGTATGAAATATGTGGAAAATTATACAGCTCTATGCGAAGTTAGCATTCAACTGCAGGTAGAAAAACATCAAAAAAACGTACACAACAAACTTAATGTGGAAAATAGTGCTGATTCTATGTATTTGTATCTATATTTGATAATTTAGCAATTTTAAATTTCAGTAATTAAACCTGATGAACTTAAACTTTGAAAATGAAGAAAAATAACACATTTATCATATTTTTTCCTATAAATAGATTAACATAAAATCAGTTAAAACAAATCTTAAGAATAAAATTGAGATGTAATTTTTATTTAAAAAATCTAAATGAAATGAAAAACTATATACATAAGCATTATGAAGAATAGAATTGGACATAAAGAATACTATTGATAAACATAACAGCCTTTTATGTTATATTTATATACATTTACTGTCTTGAGTTTCTATATTTTTATACTGTTATGAAAATAATATTGATATTTTATCCATCCTTATTAATTTGCCTTATTATTATCCTTATTAATTTGCATAACATTAAATAATTATTACTTGACAGAATAGTAAGTTTTAAGATTTCACACTTTCTTTTAAATTAATTTTTGTTACTTCATTTTCCTATATTAATAACCAGTGATGTATTATTCACAAGAAGTTTTTTCAAATTAAAAAAATGTCAATGCTTGCCAATTTTTTCAGCGAATACACGAAAATATATACTGCTGATAAAGTGGTGTCACATTAAATAAAAAATACACAGTATGTAAAATTATAATAAATTATATAGAAAAAGTATTTATTATGAAAAATATCTAATTGGATTCTATTTGGATCCGTCTTATAGCAAACTAAAATAAAAGCATAAGATTACTTACCAATAGCCATAGTTATGAAAATATTATGTAATATTTCGTAATATTATGTAATATTTTCATATGAAAATATTAAATTGCTATGAAAATATTATGTGTGAAAATAATACATTGTTTTGAAAATAGTATGTGTGTGATTGTAACACTTATTGATTTTTTAATTTTTATTAACTTTTAAAACTAGATTAGATACATTTTAAAAATAAAATATATTTGTTTCATTAATAACTAAATGGAAGAAATAGATTATTTTCTAACTGCACATTGGATACATGTTTCTTTTCCTATTGCACACTTTATATTAACACACTTAACACAATTTTTTGTTTTCTCTATAGTATTTAATTTAAAATCTGCTGTGTAACTAATGCACTTTTCAACGTTAACGATATATGAACTTGAAAATTTTAGGACGAATTATGTCAGGTAAAGACAAAAAATGAAATGACAATAGGCAACTGTAACGCCTTTCCAAAGAACCAAATTTGTTCTTGAACGCAATTGGTCAATGCTGATTATAGTTGAAATAAGCCACAGAGTTGTGGTAACACCTGTAATTTATTTTGTGAAACATAAACGGCATTTTTTTTTTAAAATTTTATTGTTAGCGTTTCTGATGAAGAATGTTTATCATGTTATCCACAGTGCCATATAATATTCACTACGAAATTCGAAACTTTTTTAACACAAAATCTGCAGATTATACACATAAAAAAATTCTTTATTTTAGTCTTAGTAATTTATTTATTTCATTTATAATTGTACTTTGAATTAAGATACTTTTGGAATTAATTTTAATAAAACTTACTTGTTTTTGAATTTTTGATACTCTTTTTTTTTTTTTTTAATAAAATTTTCATTTAATAATGAACTATTAATTTGCTTATAATTTCTTGTAATTTTATGTAATCATATAATTTTAATTTATCAACCCTTAAAATGAATTTACTTGTTTTTTGCAGGGTTATATTCAAGAATTATTTGGTTTATATGCTCCAGAAAGTATAAACCTTTCAATCAATCATAATATGATGGCCAACATACGAAGAAAATATTATAAGAAATTCGGACTTGTGGATGATCGAAAAACTAAATGAAAAATGAATTTGTCATTATGATCATTCGTCATTTTTATTTCACTATCAATTTTTTTTTTTTTTTATGTACACCTGATCAATGCTAGCACATTCCTTACTAATGTTATAATTTCTTCATAACATATTGAGTAAATTTAATTTTTTTTTCTAGGATTTTGTTTTATTTTCCTAAATACTCTCATTCAAATATAACATATTTCAACTCACTATATTTTAAGGAACAGATTTTGTTTAATTGGAATAAAATAATTATTATGAAATTAAACAAAACAAAAAATATTAATGGGTTCTACATCCGACTCACAAATACTTTTACCAGGTAAATGACAGAGATATTTTTTAGAATCTAACTGCACAAGCTGTATTAATTGGCATAAAATATGGAACATTAATTTTTTATGATAACAAATTTCGAATAGTGAATCTATTTTTCTATACAATTGACATAGCTGAATAATTACTTAAAAATAGGAACAACATCTTTGAGATCTTCTGTGGGTTCGGAGTCTTCTTAAAACATGTAGGGCTTGATTTAATTAGCCTTTGTGTGTGCAAAAAACGACCATTGGGTGCCAAATAAACCTACCAAAGATTTAGAAACATTTTCCTGTTATTCATTATATTGGTAAACAAAACTTGTATTTCATTATGTCTACTAGAAAGTTCTACACATTTTTAGATTAAAAAAAAAAAATTAATTTTTTCTGATTTCAGAGTCTAGAGTAAACTTTATTGAATAATATAATTGTCTTTGACATTGTTTTTGTGTAATGAAATTTATATATTCCATTTAAAAAGTTCCTTATTTCTAGAGAAAAAATTTAATTGGTTCTAGAAGAGAGTGATATCTTCATTTTGTAATATTTTGCTGTGCAAAAATTTAGTAGCTAATTTTGTAATTTTGCCAACAAAATTTTTTGATTGGTTTAAACAGCTCAATGTATTGGTCTTTAAATGTCCCTCCATGTACAACACTCTCTTGTGCAAATTAAACTTCGATTTTGAGCTGGAGAGGTCAATTTTTCTGGGTTCACAATATTCCCTTTTTCTTGTTTTATAAATAATTCATTTTTACCTGTAGTGATCAACTGATCCAAGAAAACTTCAAACTTTTATGTTATGTAATCAGAAGTATATGCATATTATATCTGTCAATCAAAATTGTGCATACTAAGATTCTGCAATAAGAATTGCACTTATTCAAATCCTTACTTAACTTACGTTATTGGTACACAGAAACGACACGTCTTAAAAATTTTATTACTTGACTGACAAAAGAACGATTATTGTGTATTAGTGCCATCTGATGCACTAAGAAATTAAATTTTAACATTGAGTATACAGGATCGGAACATGCCGCCCACCTTGAAATATTATTTCAAAGAAACAGTTATATGCAAAATGCATATAGAAATAAAGATTAGTTACACAACATAAATGAGAAAATATATTACAAACACATAAATGAAAGTTTTGTAAGTTAATATACAATAGAAGTATAAAATTGTACAGATGTCAGAAATAAAATTTTATTTAAATTGAAGTATGAAATTGGCGTTACACAGGAAGTTGGCATAATTTTGCTATATTTCTTTTGTATATACTATCTGATGCTTTAAGCGCTACTAGCCTAACTTTATTTTCAAGTCCAGGGTGCAATTGAATTATTCTACCCATTTTCCATTTTGTTGGGGGTAAATTGTCCTCTTTTAAAAGGCATAAATCATTAATTTGATAATTTTTAATCAGGGCAGTAGCCATTTTGGCCTTTGCTGCAACCGTGTGAGATATTTTTTATGCCAACGTTTCCAAAATTGTTGCACCATTTTTTGAATATTCTGCCATTTTGAAAGAAAAGAAATGTTTGTATCAACGTAATTTGGTTCAGGAAGGCTTGCTAATGCCTTACCAATAATAAAATGGCTAGGTGTTAAAACTGATAAGTCATTTGTATCAGTAGATACATTGTCATTTGTATCAGTTAAAGGTTTATAATTAAGACAAGCCTCTATTTGAGTTAGCAATGTTTCAAATTTTTCATAGATTAATTTTCTCTCCACTACAACACGTTTTAAATGAAATTTGGTAGACTTTATGCCAGCTTCCCATAGTCCACCCATGTGAGGTGCACCTGGAACATTTAAATGCCAATTAATACCATTTTTAGATATAAAATTGTCTACATTTTGATTATAATTTTTGGAGTTCCTAAGTTTTTCAATTTCCATGAGTTTGCGTTTGCACCAATAAAGTTAGTACCGCAATCACTGCAAATATCACTACATTTACCCCTACGAGAAATAAATCTCTTAAGAGATGCAATGAATGCATCTGCAGATAAGTCAGTAACTAATTCTAGGTGAATAGCTCTTGTAGTAAAACAAACAAAAAGCACTATATACTCTTTGTATGATTTGGAGTCTCCACCTTTACATACTTTAATTTGAAAAGGACAAGCATAATCTACTCCACATCGCAAGAATGCAAGAGCAGGAGAAATGCGAGAAGATGGTAAATCGCTCATCATCTGATTGATTACAGAAGCTTTTATCCTACAGCATTTTACACATTTTTTGATTAAATACCTAATTACATTTCTAACACCTATAATCCAATACTGTTCTGCAATACATGATTGAACAATTAGTGAACTAACATGCAAAAAATTTTCATTAAAATTATTTAACAATGAGATCAGTTAATATATGCCTTGTTGGCAGCAAAATAGGATGTTTCTGATCGTATACTAGATTTGCATGTCTCAAACGACCACCTACTCTAAGAATACCTGAATTGTCAAGAAATGGATTTAGAGATAATATCGTGTAATAGTAAAATTTTATTTATTTTTTGTGATGCATTGATCTCAGAATTAAACTCATTAGTTTGAACTATTTTAATTAACACATGAACAACATTAGTTAATTCACAAGTTTGTAAAAATCCAGTTAATTTGTTCATAGGATTTCTGCAATTGTTCACAAATCTTAAACACAAAGCTGTTATACGTTTAAGTTTAGAAAAAGATGAATATTTATGAAAAATATCAATGTCAGTAAAGGAATGTTTGTTTTCAGTCGTTTATTGTAAAGTACAACACCTTTCTTCTGGAACAGGATTACTAACTGGTAGTTAAGGCCTCTTTATCTGAAAAGAAAGTGAATTATAAAGAAAATTTGGACCCTTTAACCATAATGAAGAAAGTAGTTCAGAAGATGTGCCACGAGTAGCAAGATAAACAAGATTTTAATGTTTCCACTAACATTATGCCATTGGGTAGGGGAAGAAAGAGTTTGTATTTTTGCCACTCTATTGGCCACAAAGCATTTCCATCGGCTGACAGAAGAACCAATCCAGGATAGAACGATGGTAGTATCTGTATAAAATTGAGCTTGGGAAATGGGTGTGTTCATAGCTTTGCAAGTGAAGTTCATCAATTTAGTTAACAGCAGAGCTTTACATAATTCCAATCTCGGAAGTGAAACAGTTTCAGGTGGAACAAACTTTGTCTTAGCTATTACTAGGTAAACTTTAACTTCACTTGTACTTCTGACTGAGCGACAATAAATTGCCGCAACATATGGCTTTTATGAAGCATCACTGAAGCCATATAGTTGAAATTGGTTATTTGAATCACAAAATGAGTACCTGGGGATTTTAACGTCTTTCACGAACAAAGGTTTTTCTGTAAGTTGCTTCCATTCATGTGCTATGACTGAAGGAATGGTATCGTCCCACTGCAATTGATTTTTACAAAGTTTTTGAATTATTATTATTTTTGAATTATTAATATATATATATATATATATACTGAATAGTGATTCGAGATAACCATCCAAGAGGATAAAATATTTTTGCAATTGTTGAGAGTAATGTCCGCTTAGTTAAGTTATCTTCAAGAGATGGTTGATTAGTTTTGAAGCATCCCACTTAGGTTGCTAAAATAGTCCCAATGTTTTCACGGTTTCATCATTGTCTAAGCTTAAAGGAGAGTTTGATAATCGTAAATCTGGATCAATTGAGTTCAAAAATCTTTCAGAATTTGAAGCCCATTTTCTCAAGGGAAATTTGGCACTTGACAACATTTGCATTAATTGTTAGTGCAGTTCTATGTCTTGTGTGAAACTGAATTCGCTCCAGACATAAGATCATCAACATAAAAGTCCTCGAGAACTGCTTTAGATAGTAATGGATACTTATTTGCTTCTCCTTCTACTAATTTTTTTAAACATTTTATAGTCAGGTATAATGCTGAGGCGGTGCCTTAAGTCAGTCTTGTTAATCGATAATACTTCACTGCATTCATATTTTGATTTGCGCCTGGCGATTCTTTGGAAATCTGAATCTTGTAAAGCTATTTGGCGGTACATTTTTTCAATGTCTGCAGCAACCTCTATTTTATGCATTCTAAATTTAATAAGCAATGCTGTTAAATAAATCTGTATTTGCGGTCCCACCATGAATATATCATTAAGAGAAACACCATTGGATGATTTAGCAGATCTATCAAACACTACCCGGAACTGTTCATTACTTTTGTTGGAGCTGGCTGATGTGGAAGATAAAAGCTAGATTTGGCTGGAACATTAACTTCACTTTC